>JAOVYW010020096.1:22868-33739 GCA_025775045.1 Hiodon tergisus | reverse complement strand
CAAAGAAACAGACGGTTTGTCAACAGCAAGGGAAATTATGGGATGGGTGGGAGGCTCCGTCGGCATCCCATGTGAATATGATCTCAGGTACAGAGACCATGTGAAGTACACCTGTAGAGGCTTTTACGCGGATGATTGCAAAATTCTGGCGGAGACAGAATCTGCACCCAAAGCCGAGGACAGGATAGTGATCCGCGATGATAAAACCCGAGGAGTGTTCACATTTACAGTTAAGAACCTGACGAAGAAGGACGTGGATTACTATTCCTGTGGCATAAAGAAAGAGTACCGCGATGAGAGATTTAGACTTTACCTTAAAGTGGACACAGGTGAATATATCGCTAGGGATTCCACGCGCCCATTAAAGCAGATGTGAAAACAGGCGCTCGTTGCGGATCTGAAACTGTCGCTTTATTGGCTTGTTGACCTGTTTCATGCAAACGTCTCTCTCCTTATCTAAGGTCATTATCTAAGCTGGTATGTAGATAAATCTTGATTCTCAGCAAAGATTTAAGTTTTTGGGTTAGCCGTAGATAACATCCACATTTCGTTGAACGCTCAAATAACCCCGTGTTTTTTCAGCAATTCAAGCCTTTTCTGTTACTAGCAGAGTGCCAACAATTTATATACCGTTTAGTATTCTACACTGAATTAGCGGCGCAAAATTTGGATTACCATAGAAATTAAGTTATACAATCGGTGATAATCAAGTAGAGTTTAGTGTGAATTAAACATAACAAACTGGTAATAGCAATTCTTAAAAAAACGTCAGTAATTTATTGATTTACCAAAGTATTGTAAATGAAAGGTTCCGTGGTTCCATTTTTAAAGATCTTTATTTTTAATTTTATAATCGCCATCGTCTATGTCAACAGGTAACTATGGTCTGTCAATCAACGGTGACAGTAATATGTTCGACGCACAAGATGGCGGATCGGTCACTGTCTCCTGTAAATATTTTCATCGAGTAAAAGTGAAATTTTGGTGTAGAGGGAGAGACTGGGAGTCCTGTCAAAGGCTGGAGACATCTGAGTCTAACTCGTCCCTCATCGACAGAGTGGTTATCGGAGACGACTCTCAACGTCAGGTGTTCTCTCTGACGATGGTTAGACTGGAGAGGTCTGATTCTGGCTGGTACTGGTGTGCTGTAGAGAAAACTGAAGGCTTCTTAAAATTCCCTCTATTCATCACAGTCAATGGAGGTAGGATTTTCTTTTGTCAAACAGTGCAAATTTCACACCTTTTATTATAATTAACTGAGCTGACTGAAGATTTTTGCACAGAATGTCAATATGTTTCAGAACTGACAAGTTTAGTATGACTTCTCTGTACTGTTCAGCTGACGTAAGTGAACCGCCCCAGAGAAAACCATTCCCCTTCAACAGCATTAATACAACTACCAGCTTGAGGCCCACAACTGAAAGAACTTCAAACACGGGTACAGTCCAAAAAATGTTTTCATGTGGCACAGACCCTGTCCTCTCAGACACACAGATAACACATCAGCAGGCACATGCCCACACATGTACTGTTACGTTATCAGAAACATTCACATATGCATGCATAAAAAGTCACCAGGTTATCATAATGACTTGTCTGATTTCAAAATGAGAAAACGCTGCTCGTGTCAGTTCAAACCTAAGGCGTTCTTGTTAGTTTAACACATTCTCTGTACTTTTCATACAAAGGACGGTAAGCCCAAAGGTGTGAGTCACACATGGAGCTCAACCTGGTTTTAGTCTGCCTGCAATGTGGGTGACGAGGTAATCCTAACACTTCAAGAGTTCGTTTAAAATCAATTTAGTGGTTAAGGTGTCAGGCTTGTAACCGAAAGTTCAAGTTCTACCCCTGTTGTGTCCTTGAGCAAGGTACTTAACCTGAATTGCTTCAGCTCTACAACTGATTATTGTTGAGGGTGATCATGAAAATATGTTCTGGCTTTCCTTTTATTTAATTACAGATCATCCCAAAGGATCCCAGACCAAGATGGCTCTTGTGGTGTTGAGCATCATATTCATTGTGTTTCTGCTGGTAGCTGTCATTGTCGCCGTCAAGAAACACAAAAGAGGCAGGCTTTTAAAATGGTGATATATTGAATGGAAAAATGTATGTCACAAGTGTGAAAAATAAACGGTGAATGTTCTTACTGACAACGCACCGTGCTGAAGAACAATGATTGGAAACATTAACAAACTAATTCTCCGCTCACCTAGCAGCTTGATATTGTGGCAGTAAAAACTGGCAAGATCATATGGGCCTCTTGCAACAGGATTTTTTTTACACCTACACCGATGACACCACATTACAAAGGCATATTTTCCAATGTTGCACAAAGTAATGGCGGAATCAGAAATGTTTCTTTTTTCAGAGTATTGCCACAGAATGGTGTCATTACATTGCTATGTAGCATGATTAAACTGTGTGATAAAGGACTTTTTTGTTTATTTAGGTGGGAGGAAAAGCACGGCTGTACTTGAAAGAAGACCGGAACTGTCAGAAAGATCAGTAAGAACAGTCTTTTTAATTCCAGCCATTCTGACTACAAAGTAAGGTATATGTTTGCCCATCATAAGTATATTAAAGGTTTTATTGACCATGAATTGATAGGATAAAAGCGAAATGTAAATTATTTTTTAAAAATTCAACAAACTGGTAATGTATGTGTAGTGTAAACTTTCTTTCAAAATATCTTGTGTCTTGTGTGAAAATGTGGTAGTTACAATCTAGTTAACACACTGCAATAATACAAGTTTAAGCGGTAACCTAGGTAATTAACTCTTAAGAGATTAATGTTCAGAGAGTTTGTGTTAAAGAAAACCCAAGACATTCATTTAAAGGTATAGAAAAGATTAAAACGTGATTAAAAACTGGTGTGAAGATATTATGTCGACAGGGCCTCCCCTGACAAAATAACATTAGGCAGAATCAGATAGTCTCTGATGTATTTATCTTGTTTTCACTGGTATCGCATTGGCTTACGTTAGCCTGTCTAAAACCAGTCGGGGCAGAGAGCCCATTCAGATGTCCTAATCAAATAGTTTTCATCACTGATTGTAGTGTTTATAATAACATCCACATTAGTAAAACTCTAAAGATATATTCAGCATCTTATTTTAAGACGAAGTAGCATTTCTGAGTTGTTCGTTTAAGCCTGCAATTCACTCTTTTTGGTTTGGTTTTTTTTGGATTAAATCCTAAATTGATCTATGTGGATGACTTACTATTTTATCAATACAATTCCTGATGGCACTCAGTGGATTATCATATTGACTCTTGAGACAAATTGATATGTGGATGTGTTGGATTCCATCTTACCAGGGCATGGAGCAATCCTCAGATGTTCTGTACGCCAAAGTCTGTACACAGAAAAGCACCAAGAGAAAGGAAAAGGTAATACTTTACTGTGGTTGCAAAGTTCCAGCAATCTCGACAGCTGTGTCTGTGTAACAATGTTTAAATATGTTTTACTTTTTCCACATTTGGACTATTCTACAAATCCTGGCCCAAAAAATGTGAATGTATCCTCTCTTGGCAATTTTTTTTTTTTTAATCCCCTTTTCAGGCACTTGCAGACCCTGAGGTCATTTACTCTGAAATAATTGTGCAGAAGACCACAGACAATCGACAGTAAACGCATTGCAACTGACCCTTACGCCACAGTGGGCCCAAAGCCAAATCTTACTAATATAGTGTAATTCAGCAGAAAAGCACATACTCTGACTTGTCTATGAAAACTGCACTGCAAGATATTCATCTGCAATAAATACAAAACCAATCTGTAATCTGTTTTTTTTGTGTTTATATATTTTATGTATTATAGTGTTTGTTTTTATTTTAATCGCTGGGAAACGGGGCCCAGTCCCATTTGGAACCTGTGTGGAATACAGGGTTTATGTGAAGATCTGCCTAAAGCACATAGCTGTCTCTGTAACATGCGTCAGACTGGTGCATGTGTCTCCTAAAGCTAGTACCCATTGAAAGCCTGTGCTCAAACAGATTGTACGTCTTGTTTTCTTTCTGCTTGCAATAAGCAAAGGTAGAAATCTGCTGTTTTGTTCAGAACCATGTGGTTAGCTTCTGAACACACTCTATCCTGTTTCACACCTGTCTTTCTCTAAGGATTTTCTCATTTTTTTTGCAACGTTAAAATCTACGGAAAGAACGTATGTTATGTAACGGAATTATATCAAATGGGGTCTGATGTTCGTTCAAAAATGAAATATCGGCTATGTGAGGGTCTCAATTTACAACAGGTATGAACAGGACTGTTAGTTTGACCCCACATCACAAAACTGTAAGGCCTAAGCAGACCCACAAAGCTCAGTGTCAGTAAGCGCGTTGCCTACAGACGGCACAAATGTTTCTATGCAATGTTGTATCGTGCTACTGCTCATACAGATAGGGTGGGTTCTCAAATCTCCATTTTGTCTCTTGTCTCTGCTTGGTTTCTACACAGCTTTCTTTTTTTACTTTTTATTAAAAGAACCATACTTTACAAATTTTTTTTTTTCATGAACCACTTAAAAAAATGTTTTGACACACTTATTTAGCTTCCACCTGCAGAGAATATTTATAGTTTATTAAATGAAAAAAAAAATTGCATTGGAAATATTGATTAAATTCATGCTGAAATGAGAGCTTGAGGATCTCCGGTGAGACATCTGTGTAACAAAACAATCTGCTCTGCATGAGTGACCCAAATATCCAACACAGGAAGAGACAGAATAACCTTTTACTGCTGCCTTAGCTTGTGGGCCTGCGGCATTATGGGTGAAGTGTGCTGCGTATCAAATCGGAACTCCGGTAAATCACATAGTTTCATAGTGAGTCGAGGTTATGTAAGGCATTAACCAGGAGGCTGGACAACATATTGCACACTAGGGGTGGTAATATGACCCGCGACCCCAAGCTGTTGGCAAGCGTAGGGATCCAGGTGCTCCACAAGCTACTTTCGGATCTGTGTCCGGACACAATTTCTATTCCTGGTTACAATTTTGCCTGTGACTAGATGTTTCTTAATATTTCTTTTGTGACAGATGGATAACAGAGTTGAATGAATAATTATAATAAAGGGCGGTGGACACATTTTCTCTGAGAATTTTTAAGTTCACACAATATTTTGGGCTTAGGTGTTATTAGGGTGATAGGTTAGGTAACTACTAAGGATTCTCTAAAACTTATTGTGGAATCCCATGGAACAGTTGTTTGCTAGATGGAGGACAACACCTGTGCAATCACCTGATATCCCTGTTTGTCCTTGTCAGCCCACAGACACCATGCTTTAAACTAAGATCCCTGTCCCTGCAGAGACAGTAATACTTTATTCCCTGGACAATGCTGGCTGTGCTCTTTGCATGGAAAGATATGTCAAGATGTCTGCACTCCTGTGTCATACTGAAGTTCACTGAGTTTGCTGTATTCATATGCTAAAAATGTGTCTTGTTCAGCCATTCATGGACACTGAAGACACTTTAATCTACTCTAGCGTCAACTTCCAGAGGACCACAGACGTGCACCTGCCGTAGAACTGTATGCCAACACACGAAAAACGCCTGGACACACACAGGTTATGTATTCCCCCATTTAAAAAACTGCTGCAATTTATCTAAGTATCTGTTTATGGTAGAGGTGAGACGTTTACATAACTTAACACTATAGCTTTAGCTGTAATAGGTCACGTCATTATTTGCATTTTTTAAATTGCCTTGTCCTCGGCGCTTGGGAGTTCCCCGTAGCGAAGACGTTTTCAGCGTAAACTAGCGTGAATTATTATACTTATGAAATAATTTGTGACAAACCATAAATCGCTGAACAGATTGCATTTCCAGAGAGAATAAAAAAGACAATTAACCTGCTTATATTTTATGTCTAAATTTCCATTTTATAAAAAACACTTTTTAACATGTTTGGTTCGTGTGCTGCTTTGTGTCAAAAGTTTGAATGTGTGACGAAATGACGGGAACCATTTAGAGCACACCAAACAAAGAATAAACAAACGAGGTGTAAATAAGGTTTAGGCGAACCTCAGCATTATTCGCCGCAACAAGGATCGCTTTAAGCTTTTACCGTGATAAACCAGGTTTACACACGACCTTCACCAGGTTCGCCGACGCGGACCCGTAACTTTTCAAAGAGGCAACAGCGCGTGAGGTTAAACTTTATGTTAGTGACGGCAACGTTTAGTTGTTTCTGGGTGTTGTATCCCATCCAATTATTCACATTTTAATTTCGTGAACCTCCCACGGAGTTTGTTTAGTCAACTTTTAAATAGCTTGGGGTTCTGGTGAGCAGTGCGAGTATCAGGTTTGGAAGGCTAGGGGCATGATGCTTACTCGCATAAGCAATGTATAGATTTTTTTAACCACCTTTCATATTTGGACAGCACGGTGCTACAGTACCGTGGAAACGATGTATTTGAATCACGCACCCAAAGGCGTTAGTAAGCGCAAGTCATCGCCCTTACGCTGCGTAACCTGTAAAAATAATCATTTAGTTCCAAATTTGTCGACTATCAGTATCAGGTATCAGTTTTTAACTTAGTATTTAAACGAACTTAAAAATAATGTCTTGCTTACATTTTTTTTGGCGCATCAGACAGGTATGACAAGACCTTTTTGTTTGTTATTCCTGATAATTATTATACCTTTATTTAAATTATTTAATTAGAATCAAACGGGGAACAAACGGAGGTGTTTTATACAGACCAGCATGGAAGTCAATTTCTTATGATTGATAAAGGGAATCTAATCGGGAATACGCCTGATGGTTGTTATTAAAAACTTGAAATCAACTACTGCAAGTGGTTTAGTTAGATCTGGGTGCTTCTAGTCAAGAATGTAATCAAAAATGTATTGTCAATGATGAGATACCACATTTACTATTAAGTCTCTTGATCGCACTTCATAGGTATCTCTTTTTTTTACTATAAATATCTTTGCTCTAATAGTCTGGAGGAATAAAACTAAAATAATGTAATGATATCAATCAAAGGTCTCAAATGGAAATCCTCACAGGCCATGAAGGGGTAGGTAAATCACAAAGTACAGTTTGAGACCCTCATATAAATGAATAGTTTTTCCTCTTTACTGTACATCTGTGATTGTTGACTGTGGTTAATTTGGATGATATTCTGCTCCTTATAAATCAATCAGAACGCTATTGCCCCGATAGAAGACACTCAGGGGGACAAGAAAGAGAGCCCCAAGAAGCAGAAAAGCTTCTCTCCCTTCTCCAGAGCGTTTCTCTTCTCTTTGTATCCCTCGTGCTAAGCTATCTGGAGCCACAATAACGTCAGCCCCTATTCTTCTTCCTGTAGCAAGTTCCAGTCTGATCCAAGTCTGTCTCCCAGCACCAAGGAAATCACAATCTCCGAGTCCAAGAGGTAAAAAACAAAAACGGTATATGTTCGATCCCTTCTTTTATATCTCTATTCCTCTTCCCTCTTCCCATATCTCGCTTTCTTCTTTTGCCTCTATATAATTCCTGAGCTTTATCCAGGATCTCTCTCACCAGGACTCCCAGTATCAGCCTCTCTGCCAGTGGAGAGAAGCACTGTTTCCCTCTGGTGGCGGCACATGACACTGTCTCCACCAAGGAGGGCCTTAGTGTTGACAGTATCCATCTGGATTTCCAGAGGTAAGAGTGTCTTTTCTTATTTTATGACCTCTTTCAGGGTCATAACGGTCATATAAATATGTTGTGTGACTAATTTTTTGTACCGCTTATTTGGGACACTTTAAGGGCTTGTATTTGCAGGGAGGAGTCTGTTATTAGCGTCTGCAACGTCTAAAGTAACGTCTGCATTTTTTCTTTCTTTCTGTCTGTGCGCCAGTGTTAGCTCCCCTGAGCAGAAGAAAGGGGGGAAAGAAAAGTTTCAGAAGAAAAGTGTTGGCCATAAAATGCTGGTCCTGTGGGTGCCGAGTGCTGCTCTTTTGCATTTGGGGTTAAACTCCCCTGTTAGGCGGACCGGAGGGTAAGCGTGCTGCCTGCAAATGAGGCCAGTTCATCATTCCATAAGATTAGACACAGTCTCTTCCTGTTAAAATCCTCCACTGCTGTCAGTTTACAAACACTTCATTCACTTGTGTTTGTAAAAAAAAGATCTTCCAGTGTATTCTACATAATTAACACTAATTATGAGGTCATGTATGGTGTGGTGCGGGTAACGAGAGTCCCCACCCCTGCACGCACCCCGACAACACCGCTAGAGGTCACCTGCCCTCACGGGAGGAGGCCTCAGCACCGCGGGCAGTGCCTACCTAAGCCCTCAGCCATTCAGCACCACCCCTTCGCACTCAAGCCTGGACAGCGCCGAGGGCCTCATCTTTCAATCAGGCGGCCAATTACCCTGGGGAAGAGGAACAGCTGCAGGCTGTTCCCATAATTGGCTGCCTTCCTGCAAAAGGGCCCTCCAGCGCACATTGAGTGGGAAGTCAGCAACCTAACTGAGCCAAGCTGCTCTCTGGTGCAGAGTCGGAGGAGGAAGAGCCCCTGCGGCCGAGATAAGAACCCCAGCCACCCGAGACGTCCTCAGCTTCGCCCCAGTCCTACAGGCTGAAGCCCTGAAGGACAGTAGAGTCGACGTGGCCACCGTAAACTTTTGTTCCCTGCTTTTGTTCCGGCATAATAAACCTCCTCTTCTCTTAAACCTTGGGTTGTACGCCTTGTCGGTGCCCCGCCCGGTAGGCCGGTGCTACGTTGGTTTTTTTCCTTCTCTTTTCAACTTTCCTCTGAAGTCTTCCATGGGATGGAAAACCTCCTCCGGGCTCTCATAGTGGGAGCCTGACGACTGGGTGAGCCTGCTTGCCCCTTTCCTGACCGGTGAGGCCCAGCAGGCCTGTTATGATCTGGCCCCTGCAGGTGTCCACAACTACCAGCGCCTGAAGGAGGACATCACTTCTTCATGGCTGTCTCCAGGACTTTCACCACCTTTTTGACTAAATATCAGACCAATTGTTCAATTCACCATTAACTGGAAAATCACAGAATTACTCGATTAAGTGTCTCTATCATGGGCTACTAAGTGGGATTTCAAATATTTTTGTAAAGGCTATTGAAAATAACAAGACGTATATTGTACAATTTGACCCCAGTCGTGACTTGGGCAGAGGCAGCCGGTAATGTAACTTGGATCACTGGAAACAGAACAGCTTTTGTGCATACGCTGGCTGGTCCATTATATTTTTCATGATAGACAAGAGGCGCATTTTTTTTAGCTCATCAAACACAGCTGAACTAAACAACACAAACTGAAAATACAACTGCAATAATGGCCTCCATATGAAAGCATGGGTGGGATTTAAAGATGAATGTTACACACCCGACTGTTTATTTAGAAACACAATAAATCAACATTTTAATGAGGGGTTATTTAGGACTATTTAGGTTAAATAAAGCCCATTAGTTCGTAGGACGGCAGCGTTCAAATGGAACTCGTTTACCATTTGGCAGTCTCCTGCCTCATTAACGTTAGGGTCTCTGCAAGAACTGGGTTCATTTCAGTCAAGACACATGGCCAGTCTAGACCTCGCGCCTGTTGTGTGCTGTTGTTCGAGCAAAATGGGCAACTGGTTAGAACTGACCAAAGCAGACGTAGTTCCTTGTTTTTTTTTTTTTTTTTACTTCTCTTGAACGACAATCAGTTATCCTACAGAAAAATGTAAACTGAAATAAAATAATAAATAAAAACAACCGATAATTAAAAGATAGCGAACGAAAACTTCTCGGAAGAGAAGGTTGTGAAAACGGTTCTACTATTTCCGTAATCAGTAGAATACATTTCGAACATGACTGCATAAGATGTTGACAACCCATCATTATGTGTTTTCATGTTAACTGTATATAATGCATATATTATATTAGTCTTTAATTCAATTTAATTGGAAATGACTTCAAATAGCCACATACTAATAAAGTTTAAAGCAAAGATGGGGAAAAGACAAGAAGTATATTTATATTGTAAATGGTCATAATCTGACAGTAAGAATTTACCTCAACAGAAGCCCCCCAATTCAGTCTCCAAAGTTTGACAGGAATAATAACAAAAATACACATTTAATTTCTAACTTTAGTGGACATTAAAGCGCGAATGATCTATAATGTAACTATTTATTTATACTTTTCTGCATCCATAATGTTGTTAACATATATATTAACCACGGAGAGGAGATTTAATTATATCAAGTACCTTTATAAACCTAGAATAATCATACATGCATAAAAAAGCCAATAATTTTTTTATCCCCGGGCACAGGCATTATTTAAGACTAACAGCAGTGAAATCATTCATAGGCATAATTTATTTACCGGTGTTTCAACACTATAGCTTGTTGCTAGATTCATTTACCTGCTACCTAGCTGCTAGTTACCAACCCCTACTCCGGCTGCAGACCGGCTCAGCTTTGGTTTCGAGAGAAAAATGTTCTCGAACATGTAGTTTTTCAACTGTGATGGATACGAATTGCTGCACTTCGAGAATTGGGATGGACATGTCCCCATCTGCCGGCTGTGAATTACGCCAATGCCAACGTCATTGCCGCTCAGCTCACGTGGACCTGTGGCGTCCAGTCCCAGGAGTTGCCAGTCCTCTGCAGCTCCGTTAGCAATCCGTGCTGCGCATACCCCCCTGCTTTCACCGCCCAATGGCCATGACGCCCCACGCTGCAGTAGCATCACGTGAATTTCTGACCTGCAGGATTGGCCGTCTACCCATCCTATTCTTCCCCTACCAGTGGGTCCTGGGACTCTGTGCAACATCTGAGTGCTTTAGGAAATCATCTGGACTCTCACATTCATTGTGTGTGTGTGTGTGTGTGTGTGTGTGTGACGCACTATTTAGCATGTCCTATCGCACTGGTTATAACAAACTACGG
>JAOVYW010020086.1:5709-33741 GCA_025775045.1 Hiodon tergisus | reverse complement strand
GGGTGTTGTGCTTATTTTAGCGGAAGGTCAAGTTTTAAGGATTTTAAGCTTTTGTGTTCATTAAGACAATCTGAGTGCTGTTGTTCCCCCCTGTGCTCCCCACTTGAAAATAATCTGGATCCGGCCCTGACATGAATGGTTTTGCTACCAGTAGTTGTCGACATGTTGAAAACTTCTGGCCACTTTGAATAAATATCAACTACCACTTGAAATGTGGTACCTTGAAATGATCCTGCGAAGTCTGTGTGAATCAGCTGCCAGGGGAGCGTTGGCCAGTCCCAAGGGTGAAACGGAGCCAAGCTAGGCATGGACTGCACTCGTTGGCATCCAGGACAGTCTTTTGCTAACTTCACAATTTGGTCATCTAAGCCTGGCCACCACACGTATCCTCTGACCAAGGCTTTCATATTTTCTAGTATATTGCCCTATGTGCAGCTCTTAGAGCACTTGTGTGTGCAACTTGGTTAGGGAAATCACTCTAGTTCCCCACATGAGGCTGCCTTAGTGTATGGCAAGTTGTTCCCTGTCTAAAAAGGTGGTAGGCTTACTTTCTGTTGTGGCAACCATCCCTTCATGGTGGAGTCATACACTTCTGCCAAGACTACAACTTTTATAGTTTCATTTCTCAACATTGCACACGTTACAGGGAGCTTTTCAAGTTGAGACATGTTGAACATGTCCACTGCTGTGGGTTGTTCAGGCTGGTTTGTGGGTTTAAGTTCTAATGGCAAGCGTGACAGTCCATGGGCATTTTCATGATGACTGGTGCCCTTGTACAGAACATCACAGTTATGAGCTCCTAAAAACAAAGCCCATCTCTCTATGCGGGCAGCAGCCATTTCAGAAATACAATTTTTTAGGACTGAAAATGAATGTTAGAGGTCTGTTAAAAGTCTGAATTACCTGCCATACAGGTACTGCCCAAATTTTTTGATTCCCTTAACTAAACTTAGAGCTTCTCCGCCAATTTGTGCATAGCTGTGTTCTGCTGAAGATAGTGATCTAGAATCAAATGCAATGGGGCGTTCGCGACCGTCTAGCATCACATGTGATATCACAGCTCCAATGCCATATGGTGAGGCATCGCAAGCAAGATGAATCTCCAATGCTGGTTTGTAGTGTGTTAGGATCTCTTCTGAAGGCATTGCCTTCTTTGCTTTTTGGAATGCTTCTTCACACAGCTGGTTCAATGGATACAGTTTCGTAGACATGTTAGTCAAAAACCTGTGATAGTAATTGACAAGTCTAATGAATAACCTAAGCTGACACACATTTGTTGGCTGTGGCACTTTTAACACTGCGGCAACTTTGTCTGGACACTTATGGAGTCCCTCCGCATCAATTATGTGTCCACAGTATGACATTGCATTTTTAAAGAACTCGCATTTCCTTTGGTTATCTCGCAGGCCAAATTCTTTCAGTCTCTGAAACACTGTTTTAAGGTTTTTTAGATGTTCCTTGTCTGTTGCTCCTGTTACAATTTTGTTGTCCAGGTAGCATCTGCATCCAGGAATGCCCTGGAGCACTTAGTCCATAGCATGCTGCCATAAGGCTGTGGCTGAGGCCACGCCAAAGACTAGCCGATTATATTGCATAAGCCCTTTTTGTGTGTTGATGGTGAGGATTTTTCCTCCACTTCCATCTGGAGGTATGCTTGGGCTAAGTCTAGCTTGGTGAATTTTTTACCTCCTGATAGTGACAGAAAAATGTCTTCAATACGGGGCAGTGGATACTCTTCAGGTTGTAGCACAGGGTTAATTGTCACCTTAAAGTCTCCACAGATTCTGACGGCTGTTTTTCATCGCAACTGGCACAATTCGAGTTGTCCATTCACTCCAACTTACTTTTGTCAGAATTCCCATTTCTTCCGGGCATTCAAGCTCTTTGTCACACTTGTCTCTGATGGCATATAGTACTTGTCGTGCTTTGTGGAAACGAGGCTTTAGATTGAGGTTTAGAACAAATTTTAGCTTTTATTTCTTTTAAAGTTCCAATGCCCTCTTTGAAGACCAGAGCTGCCTCAGCCAATAGCTTCTCTAGCGTCAGCTTTGTATTTCTGGCTGCTTGGCTAGGCTGCATAGTTTTAATTGAGTGCCAATCTAGACTAAATTTACTGAGCTATTCATGGTCAAACAATGGTGGTCCTCCTTTTTCAATGACATAGAGATCCAATCTGCATTTCTGGTCTTTATACTGAACAAGCACTTTTGACAGCCCAAGTGGTGCAATCTTCTCTCCTATATATGCTGTAGAATTGGAGGTTTCCTGAAGTTTGAGTCCCTTGAAACACTTGTTAAACTCATTATTAGAAATAACAGACACAACAGAACCTGTGTTAAGTTCCATTTTAAGTGGTTTCCCTTCTACAGATGGCGTAATCCAGATGGCTTTCCTATCAGTATTGACTAAGCATGTAACATCAAAGCAGCCAATCGTCAAATCATCTAACACACCATCACTATCGTCTGAATTGTCCTGGATTGCATGTAGCTGTTTACTTCGTTTCCCTGTGTAGTTTTGAGCATAAAAATTTGGATATTCCCCCGTTTTCCCACACTGCCTGCATACTTCATTTCGGAAACGGCAAGTTACTGGAGTGTGTCCTGTTTTTCCACAACAATAGCAATTATTAGCACTGCCGGTTTAAATTGACTTTTCTGTGCAACATGTAATTTATGTGCAGCTACTGCTGTGCAGTGTGGTGCTTGTAGCTCCAGAGTGTCGCGTGCTGCAGTTTCCATTGAAACAGCGATTTCAACTGCCCTTTTGAAAGGTTAGATGATCTGCTCAGATTGCATTCAAGCACCAAAAAGAATGGATTATGTTAGCTGTTTTAAGAGGAAAGAATAGAGTAGAAGAATCACAGGGATGGCTTGTTTTAATGAATCACATGTGTGAGATTCAAGATTAAAAATGCGCAGATCCTCTGTCCTTCGGTATAACGCTTAGATTAGGCTTGGAATGATGTCAGTGCACTAAGAATCCTGTTTTCAGAGGCTATACAGAGTGATGTTGAGGCAATATAGAGTGATGAAATCACACCAGTATGTGGCTTGAAATAAAGATAGTACATTATAAGAATAGTTTACCTGGTCAGTTGTCAAAAAGGTCACATATATATATTGTACTGTGCGCAAGTCTTAGGCACCCAATCTTTTTTTACGAATGTATTTTTTCAAATTTATTTTTGTCTTCTGCATTAGTGCATTAGTAGAAAGGTTTTTATAGATGTCCAAACATTCATTTTCTGAAAGAAGAACAAGGAATTCTGCCACAGATGCATGGTCTCCACAGAGCCCTGATCTCAACATCATCGAGGCTGTCTGTGATTACCTGGAGAGGCCAAAGCAAGGCTGGCAGCCAAAGTCTGTAGAAGTACTGTGGCAAGTTCGCCAAGATTCTCGGAAGAATCTACCTGCCAATTGTCGAATAAAACAGTGTACCTAAGATAATTTTTGCTGTATTAAAGCCAAAGAGTGGTCACAGAAAATATTCCCTCCGATTTTTGTTTTAGTTGTTTGTTTATTGTCCTTTATTGTATTCATTTTATATTTAAAAACTTTGCATTTAATCATTTTTGAAAGCATCTTTACTTTACAGAATTAGATCTTACCTGTGCCTAAGACTTTTGCACAGTACTGTATATATGCAACCAGGCAAGATAATCTGTAAAGGTGTGAAGAGTGTGAAACAATTTACCAAGCACTATGTGGAGAGACGTCATGCTGTGCGGTTCTTGTTGCCTGGTGATGTTAGACATTTGGCATGTATCGCCGGCAGGTGTGATTGATTGTGAAATAAATGCCATTCACTGCTGAGTCACTCCCAAATCACCAATCATTACTCTCTCAGTGAGCATGGTAGATTGCATGGTTGCTCCTTGACCCCTGTCAGTATGTGTAGATTTTAAAGAAGATCAGAAGGTTATTGATTGTAACCCTGATGTCATCTGTTGAGGCTCTTTTATTAACATGGTCAATTCCCGTGACAGTCGAATGGAAAGACCTACATTTGACCTAAATTGCTGTTCTGTGAAGATATGATGGTTTCCAACAGGCAACACTGAAAATCTTGTTTTCAAGAGCTATCAGAAACTGTACAACGCTTTAGTGAAATCGTCATGTAATCCATGTCTGCTTCCAGGTTTGAGTTTATTTTTTCAAGTTCATGGTTTATTCTCAATGACTAATGAACAGGCAAACAGTATTTGGTTTTAATTGTGTTCAGATCTGCCTCGTCAACATTCTTGGGGTCTTGGGGTGAATATCTGTAATACACCATTCTGGGGGATATTTTATTGTTCCTCTACACCAGACTGGGGGTTAATTTACTGTTCCTACTCACCGTACAGGGGGTTATTTTACTGTCCCCTCACACTATACTGGGGAATATTTTACTGTTCCTATTAACCGCACTGGGAGTTATTTTATTGTCCTCAAGCACCATACTGGGGGATATTTTACTGTTCCCACACACCATACTGGGGGATATTTTACTGTTCCTATTAACCATTCTGGGAGACATTTAACTGTTTCCACAAACCATACTGGGGGATATTTTACTGTTCCCACACACCATACTGGGGGATATTTTACTGTTCCCGCTCACCATAATGTGGGATATTTTACTTTTTTTATGCAGTACACACAGTTAATGCAGCCTTCGTGTGTTTAAAGACTGAGCAGTGTCTTTCCTTTTTCTGTGTGCTTGTGTTTCTACACTTGCTTGTGAGTCAACATCGTTATGTGTTGTTCTACAACCTGTTGATAATGAGACATGTAACACAACAGTGAAAACCTTTTGATGTTTGGAAGAAAATCTTCTGATTAGTTAATTTGGAAGCAGACGCTTGCCGACTAGCTTGAATGCTGAAAGGTCCTTAAAGGGTTTTCATATTAAAGATTCTTCAAATTGAGATATGGTAATACATTGTACTGCATTCTGCTCTGACTTTCGATGATGTCATTATTATTAACAGACTAGCAATGTATTTACATACTGCACATATGAGAAAGGCTTCTACAATGTGTTCTATCTGTGAGAAATAGCAAGGTTGCTTAAGGAATCCATTATTTCCTCATTCTTAAAAAGTGATAGAAGATATTTTTCACCGTGATTTGTTTTGTTCCCCTCTAATTAAAACCTGACCTGCTTTGTATCCACATTTAAGAAATAATAAGGACATGCTGGTTACTTGCGAAACAAACATAATGAACAACCAACTATTTTTTTGGAGGTAATCCTGAAATTAATTCTGAACGTGTTGTTTGTTTTTCTACTATCTACTAAATCTACTAAAAGGCTAATGAAACATGAAATCATAGATTTATATTCTTGTATGAAAATTACCTCTAGAGTTAACATTTAGTAATCTAACGTATTCATTTCCTGACATTAAAAAATTATTCAGGTGGAAATAATAGTTTGATAATTGGGTGCATTTATACATTTTATATATGTAAAATAAGCTTTTAGTACCTGTTTCTTGTACCTAGTTCTCTCTCCAAAACGTCTTCTATCCAAAGCCGTTTTCAATTTTTTTCAACTCTGTGATTATAAACACTTTGCATAGCACCCTGTTTTAATCAGGCCTGTAGTATTTGACCTTGATAAGTGCGGATAACAGTCCTCAGCCATTTGCAGTGTTTATGCTAAGAAACATGACTGTCATTTTCCTTGCCTAATTTCACTGTTTTCTACGTTTCTTTATGCCAGTAATTAGTACTGAGCATTTACCTTACAGTGAGCAATGTTCGAATGACCACTTATGGCTGTCCTTTTCAGCCCAGAGAAGCACTTCACAGAAACTTTCACAACCCGCGAAACTCACATGATTATGCATAAGTGTATTCAATATTTAATTCAATATATATTTTTAAAATATATTTTATCTTATTTATTCAACTCATAATGTGAGAGCTATTAAATAGTTATGTGAAGTGCAAATTAGCGGGTTGGAAAGTTTTTACTTGGTCCCAGCCCCGGTGTCATTGAAAACAAAGGTTCGTGAAATAGCGAAGAACAGAAAAACAAGATACAAGTACATGCAACAGCAAAAGTAGATCATGGTTAGTTCTGTAATGGCAATTTGTTTGGTATGCACTCTCCAGGAAACAAATCAATTAGCTGTTTTGGCCTTGAATGCCAAGAGCAAACTGCTAAGTCTACAATGTGCTTTTTATTAGACCACAAAATGGAACCCATGTATTTAAAACCAGCCCCACAACTGGGCTTTGTTTCATATTGTAGCGTTTTCTCGAAGTGCTACTACTCTGCTGGGTTCAAGCAAAGAGTCGGACACCGATCAACAGAAAGACGTGCTCTTTGTTTTGCACATGCGCTTACGACTGCCTTTAAAAAGGCGGAACTGGCAGTGCAAAGAACTAGAGAACATACAGAAATTCACAGATTGTCCCCGAACGCACAGATAAACCGGTCTGTGGTGAGGACACCGAATCTAACCCACAGAAAGTCTAGACGCTACAGTTACTTAAACCTAACGTCTACACATAAACAGCGATTATCACCGCAACATAAAACACATTATTTACACTACTTTACAGTTCGGGAGCAAGGCTTCCCAGCAGCCCCTTCGGGGATGGCTAAAGCCCATTGACGGGGGAAGCGCTGCCTGCCATCCCCGTTACAATATCTTTTTCTAGAACAGTGTTTGATTCTGTCTTCATTAAAGGTTCTTTTCTCTGGTTTTTATAAAAACTGAAATTAATACATAGATGGACTACATGTAGATATTTAACTGCAGTTAGTTATTCATCTGTAGTTAGATTGAGATTTCTGCATCATTTAAGTTTAATGAGACAAAAAATTAAAATATGAAACCTTCAGCAATTTTTAATTCCCTGTAATCTAAACATTTCTGACTTACCAGAAGGCAGAGACTGTGACTGTATGCTAATTGCTACAATTCTGCATTAAGCTGCATCTCTGAATATGACGGACTAGAGTAATGCTTGATGGCACAGAAGTAGCCAGCAGATAGACATTTCATAAGCAATTGTACCTTAATATAGACTGTACTTTAAAAAAAAAACACTTTTCCTTTTATTTTTCAGAAAAGCTTCCCCTGTATTGTAAGTGAACAAGTTCCTTACCTTTGCGCAACTCTTCAACATTGAAATTTCAGTTTGGGTTCCATTAACTTTCAGTGCTTACACACTCCTCTGCTGTCAGCTTGGAGCTACCATTGGTGCTCATTGAAAGATTTTCACTCAAGGCGCCGTTTGAAAATTCAACAACAGATCACATCACACGAGATTACACATTTCCTTTAATCAAATAGCCAAGAGCCGAAAAAACAAAAAACAAAAAAACAAACTGATAACAGATTAGTGCTCAGAAATCAGACGCTGTCGGGATATTTTTTTAGAAAATTTAGCCCCTCTCATTACTTGCATTATGAAGTCTTGGGCATAGATTACCAAGATGACACAGTGTTACGACCCAGAGTTGCATGTCGAGGGTATGAGGTGCACCAATGGATTTTAAACAAAATAGGCAGACACGAGCCAAGGTAGTAGAGTACAAAACGGTGGTTTTATTTTTAATAGCAAATCCAAACCCTCCACCAGTACTCAATAAGGGGCAGTGCCAAAGAAAGAAACACAACAAAACCTTCTAACTATACAAAGTGGGGGGCTAATTAACCAAACAGAGTGTGGCACTCACCCCTACATGTTTTTAACAGGTAATTTACCTACAGGCATTATGTAGACCCCAGGGTCTCTTACCTGTATATTCTCCCCACAAATAAACAAAAAGGGAGAATAGTGATTATAAAAGTATATTTAACAATTGAATAAAACGTAGAACAAGGAAAATAATTTGGGAACAGTAAATGACTATAGTTTATCACAAATCTTTCGAACAAACAATTTTCAAAAGGTCTCAAATCAAAAATCTCCCCAAATGCACCGTGCAGACAAATGGATGATGAGCTGACTGGATGACCAGAAGGTGGGAACGGGTGGGCAAATGTAGAATGACAGGGTGTTGGACCAATCGTGGGGGACCTGAGTTGTGAGGGATAGGGAGAGCAGAACACAGGACACAAGGAACACAAGTACACACATTAAAGTGTGGGGACACACACGGATTGGATTGTGTCTTGCCGAAATAAATCTGTCACACAGGGATTAACAGGTAAGAGGATCCCAAGTGCAGAAGTGCACTTAATTTGGAAGTAGGCAGGGGTCTAGGCCGGTAAGCAGGAGTGTCAGAGGCAGGCAAATGACGGGTCCAAACGGGTCCAAATGGGTCCAAACTCTCAGAAATGCTATGGCAAGCAAGATAATACTACGCCTTGAATGGAAGTAATGGAGGGGTTCAAATACAATGGAGAGGGAGGCAGGATACTAGCGTTTGGAGATTCTAGGTGAATGAGGAGAGGGTAGGATGAACCCATGCACATTGTGTTTGTGGAATGTTAATTGGATAATAACTCATTACGCTGAGGAAGGGTAAAGCAATTAGTACTCAGGAGATCTCTGGTAGCAGACTGGGGAAGGGCCAGGCATAGATGTGACAAAATCGTGATGCATTATTATATAATAATAATATTAATGGCAGAAGTGTAGAGTTTACAGTTTAACATTATTTATAATGTAAAGGTTTACATCATTTTTATTGACACTAATAATTCTGAAAATAAAAACTTCCATTACCTTGCATATATCTAAGCTTATGCTACCCCCGAGCGAGTTTGATTAATATATATTGACTGCATACTACAATTTTATTGCCTTGCTCATGAAACACATTTTGGTCCAGATACTAATAATATTACTGGCGCTGTAAAATCTAATATTCATTTATCTTTTCAAAATAATGATAAATGCACAGGAAGTGCTGTGTGAAAGGCACAATTTGCTATGTATGTGTGTTGGAATGGAAGGTATTACGCTATAGGCTGAGAACCTATATATAGGGGGTGAATATTCACAAAATATATATATTTTTTTTTTATAGAGATATAGTTTCTAAATTCTGAGAACATTCACTTTTCTCTATCCTTTCTCTATCCTTATTTCGGAAATGTAGATTCAGGCAACAACTGCAAGATGTGGTTTATCGATGCCATTGTACAAGAATAGTGATAATGCAAGCTGTGGTTAAAAAAAAATGTCAATGTCTTTCTTTATGCAGTAGGGATTCTCCTAATGTTGGATGAAAGCACAGTACAGATGAAGACAATCCCACAGAGAGTATTTTTGAAGAAACTTTCTCTCAGAATCTGGCATCAAATAATCCCCCATTTTAATGGAAGACGAGCGTGGGCAGCTAAATGTAGGTTAATTGATGCTGGTGGCAGGCAAGCTGTTTGAGCACTCTTGGGTTTAGAACTCTGACACACACCATTCACACCCCAGAGATGCCAACTAGGGAGCCCGGCACACTTCGCTTTTTTCCCCCATACTGAGGGAGCCACACAAAAGACTGCCTGGGGAGTATGACACGAAGATGAAGTTGCCAGCCTACTCCTCTCTTCACACATAGCTGTGTAATGTGTCCTTAGCTGTACAAGAATAAGTCTCTCAGGAGAACTTGCTTATGAACCATCTCAGTCTGGCTACTATTACATTTGTTAACTTAATTTGACTGCCTCACTTATTAACGTGAGCTAAAACATTGAATGGGATAAAAGGAGGGCCTGGAACATTGTCTTCCTCAATTGGGTAAGTATAAGTAAAAAAATTATAAATATAAAAATAATTTTTCACTTCCCAAAACTACTACAATATCATGCCATGCCCGGTGCCACTACGACGAAGAAATCTAAATTCCTTCCTTCACTGAAAGTCAAGGTTGTTCAAAGTGGCTTTTTCTTCATCATATGTAGAACACGCACACCTTATTATATTGACAAGGTGAGATTTAATTAGTGCTTAATATGTGTCATGTTTTCAGCAAAGATTGAGCGGTAGGATTACATCTCAAGAACTCCAGAGAATTTCATTATTTAGAGGTATTAACTATACACAGAAATCATCCATATTGGGTTTTGTATTTCATCAAATACAGAATGCAGTGGACCTACAACAAATGTATTGAATTCTACATTAAATGACCTACCAATTAAATGCGCCCTGACCTACACTGACCTGGACCATTAAATGTGACCTGACCTACACTGACCTACACCGACCTGGGTCCATTAAATGGGCCCTGACCTACACTGACCTGGACTATTAAAATGTTCCTGACCGACACTGACCAGGACCCATTAATGCCCTTATCCTACACTGACCTTGCCCAGAACTACACTGAGAGGGACAGCTTAGGGCTTCTTCTCCTCCTGTCTTATTGATATCAGTAGTAATAAAGAGAAAAAGAAACTCTCACCGTGAGCTGTGGTGGGATTAACGTCACAGGTGTTTAAAAATGACTTCAGAATTGGGTTGCATTTTGTTCGGACCAATTAGCTTGTTATCATGCTTCAGGTGTCCTGCATGACAAGGTCATCTTCAAAGACAATTTGTTGCCGCCAAGCACAAATGTCAGGTTGTTAACGATCCATTAAAGCCTCTTGCATATCTCATTGTTCCCTAACACACATCCGCTTTAACTTTCATTTATGATTTTATTACATCTGACTTGTGTCCCATGGAGTCTCTACAGAAAATTTTGACTTCTGATAAGGCATTGTGCCATGCTTCTGGAACCATTCACATATTTTATAACGGAGCATTTTTTATGTCACTGTTTAAAAACATAAATAAATAAATTCTTCTTCTTGCCTCAGATTATTTATAATTATTTATAATCTGGTCAAACTTTAGGGTATATAAAAATATAACAAGCACGCGTTATCAAAAGATGCAGCTCTGTAGGGGTATATCACTTATTGGTAACATATGAGCAAAGACGAGCAGAGAAGAGTACCATTATGACTTCATGGGATTTGTGGAATGATTAATTCCAAGTGATGCTTTGGTATTCTGTTATATAGCATAGGAGGAACATCTTTAGTGCACGTTCTGTCTACGGTTCCCATTACACTGATGGTTATTCATATGTTGATATGGCAGGGGTCACTGAATGCCAAATGGGTTGTTTAAAGAAGGCTTTATGTCAGGAAATCCCTTTGTGGATCAGGGGATGTAGCTGCCTAGTGAGCCAAATGTTTCTTTGGATCAAAGAATTTCATAAATATCCACTTACTGAAAGAGCTTTGAGATTACTAATATCATCATAGAGGAATAGTAAAAGCAAGTAGGAGAAAGAAAATGCTCTTTGATCAAAGCATTATTGATTTAAGAAAAAAGTACAGACATTTTGCAAACTATTATCACCAATTCTTATAATACTAATAATAATAATAATAATAATACTTGTTATTTTGCTTTTCCATGGTTGCGCATGGCATGAAAAACTTGCCGAGACGCGCTGTGCTGTGTTTGCAGCTGTGAGTTTGATCAATACAACTGCTGGTGCAATGAGCTCTGAGCCGTTTTGTCTGCACTGTTGTGAAAGTAATATTCAAGCTGTCACACAGCTCACAAAATCTGTAATATAAAGTAGCATGTTGCTTCTCTAATTCTCACGACACAATCAATGATAAGATCTCAGCACCCATAACCAATGAGTCTAGGCCCTCTAAAAGGCTATTTAAGCGTAGGACAGGAGTGGACGGTGCATTTTTTGTCTGCAGTGTGCAACTGGATAAATAGCAAAAACTTAAATGTGTCCTAAAAAACTGAAATTTGTTACGTTATAAACGCGCTGTTTCTTGAAGGGAAAACACACCCTTGTCATACTTACATGCATATTGCTTATTTAAACCCCTTTAATAAGCAATAGCTCAGCTCACGGCCATTCAAATAATAAAATAAAAAATTAAAACAGGGACACGCCTCCACCTGCAGTGCTCTATGAATTGTGCTAGCATTTGTTGTGCTCATCGAAATAGAGCCCTAAATGTTAATTGTGTCTAAATAGTGTATTTATAACTTACGGCAATGTATTAATAATTTAAGACACATACACTAACTAAATGGATTCTGTCTTCTAAAAACTGTTTATTTCCTGTCGTTTAATACAGTACTGATACCTTCGACATGGAACAGTCTACTGCATATAAATTAAACTTGCAGTATTCCTATATTGCAGTCTGTAGAGGATGCTGCTCCTTTCACAATTTTTATAGGCTAAAGACAACTTTACTTTACTTTTACAACCATTACCCAAAGGCAATGCATTTTGGTGTACCAAAATGGATAGTCACAAAAATATAATAATATGACTAACTTTACGCAAAACAAAAAATTTATATTACAATATATATGTTTGAAAATAATGATGGGGCAGCTCAAAATAACCGATTTTATATCTGTATTTTTACGGTTGATTTAAATAAATCTTAACTCGAAACCTAAATCTAATACCAAGCATGGTAAATTAAGTTTTTACGTAATGCTGTCCACTGGCGCTTTGTACCGTGTTGTTCCTGTTTGTTTTTTGCTGGCTTTAAATTCTGCTTCTAAATAAACCATTGCGGTTTTAATGACTAAATTTTAATAAACAGCTACTAATATATGTTAATGTGAGTACTCAGTGAAGCTGTGCAATAGGGACCTTTGATCTTTGCTCTTGCCACACAGTAATATGGGCTGAGAATTTCACTTGTCAGTACTTTACCTGAATGAATATAAATATACTCATGGAGCTTTTTATGATTGAAACTCCCCCTGATATAGACTCAGTCTCTATAGCTGTTGCTATAACTGTCTGTGGGCATGAGGAGCAGAAGGGGAAAAGGGGTGTGCTCATCTATGCACACATAGATGGGCTCAGATGTTAAAATTATTATCAGTAGCTGAAGGTGTATGTTCTTCATTAAGGTCGACAGGACTACAGGTGGAAGTCAATGTCACAAAGGACATCACTGTCATGCATCTCTCTAAGCTGACTTTGATACTGAAGGCAGGATTACTAAAGTCGCATGGCAAATTCTGCAAAGCCACTGGGGCCACTCCCTGTGACAACATCAGATGCTTGATAAGAGCATTAGTGGGTCGGTGGATTTACGTCAAATAAATAAAGGTTTTGTTGAGGCTTTTGACAGTGAGCTGATGAGAACACGTCAGGAAGCTCTCTTCACATAAAACACTGACTTCCAACAGCTATCCTCATTAATATGACTAAACGCTTTCACCAAGCTAAAACCAGTTTTTATTAACATTATCTAAGAAGGGCAGCCTTGCATTTGGATGTACCTTGATCATTATTATAGCCTTTAATGTTAGGTTAGCAGGAACCTCTTAACCAGGGCATCTTAAAAAGCTACAGATTTAATTTAGCCCTGTGATATACAGCTGGATACTTACTAAAGCAACTGAGATAAAATACTGAAGCGTGCCAAGCTGCACCCCCTTCTGGGAATGTATCCGGCACCTACTGTACCTTTAACACCATTCCTCTTTAAAAATTTTGTAAAAGCTAAACTGTGAACACTGTTTTCTCTTCATTTGTTCTGTCATGCTTGAGAAAGGTTAGCCTACCTGAAATAATAAGACATCAATGAACATTTTAATCTCCAGATGAAATGGTGTTTGTAGGTTTGTCTACTACAGTTTATCAAGCTTAAGAAAACATCGTACATGCATAAATAGCTGAACAAAAACGTCATTCACATGTTCCCATGAAGTCAGTGTGGTAGCCAATATCATCAAATGATAATTTCACAATCTGGCAGCTGGTGTTTGACATCAGCCGTCGTAGAAGTACAACCGATTAGTGTATACTGAGTTTCAAAAAGATGGGCTGGAAAGAGATTAAATGGGTTTCTGAGATAGGGGCTATGGAGAGTGCCAAGAAAATGGTCATTTCAGGAAACTGAGCCGCAGGATATGCATGGATTTTTCAATAATAAGGATGGTCCATTTAAACTTTACAACGTAAATGCTTTATTGTAACAAAGGCAGCCATAGATGACTAAGGAAATGGTGCATAACGGTTAGACAGGCTTTTTGGATTATTAGGTACCAGACAATTGCCTTGTCTTAATATAGGGCGAGTAATTATTATCTAATTCACATGAATATTTTTTTCTTTTTCATTTCATCCCTGATGGAACTCACTCACTGGTCAGGTAAGACTGACTTTCATGGCACCTTTTCAGCTGGAGTCTCACAGCATTCTGTCTAACCTCGCCGACGCAAAGTAGCTAAGTGCTATCACCATCACTATTATAATCTCTTAATAGATGTGTCTTATCCTTACCATCCTTACCATACTTCTAATGTATTTATGTAGTAAGGGGGAGAGAAAGCCCTGATCTCTATCAAGAGAAACTATCTTTAACAGTTACCTCTCACCTGAAACCAAACGTTATATACAAACCAGTCAGGCCTTTCAGAATCATCTTCTGAAAAGCTTCTTAGACACAGGCTGTTAGTTCATCCACAGAGGCCAGTGTTTACTGGAGACAGTTAGTCATATCATCTGCTGTGAGAAGGCTTTATGTCCAACGTTTAATCATGATGAATGATATGCCCCATATATCTTGGACATGTGAGAGGAAGTAGCGATAATAGTGACAAATTTAATAATTGATATTGCAATTTATGCGATTCATGGTGGATGGTCTAGCTGCCGCTGTATAACGGAATAAAGTCTCATGAATCAGGGTTTCATAAGCAGCTTATTCCTGGTGTAATCCTCACTAAAATATAACAGGTGGGAATGGCATTAGACAGACACCATTCACCTTTTTTCTGGCACATGTGTTGCGAGAGTAAAAAGAGAGTTAGAGGGAGTAATCCCTGACATATGCATGTCATATATACTCTTTAATAACACACTATGACATAAAAAATTTAAATAATTATTGGTCTGTATTTCCCCTGAATGAATGTGAATTTGTGCAGCCAGATCCTGGGCCGCCGCAGTGGCATGGGAACGTATTGGTGGGCTGTGCGTCAACAAAAACTCTTGTTTGCTGCCAGTTTTTGGAATTCTAAATATATGAACCTATAACTGAAAATATGTTTTAAAAAAAAAAAGTTTGACATGTAATGTCAAAATGTACTTATGATTGAAAGGTTTTTGGACTGTGAAAGTTTCACTTACCTCTGAAATCTAAGTTTCACAAGCAGTATGTGAGATGACAAACAATTGACGCAAAAAGGACCTTTCTAGAAGCCAACCATGAAGCAGGTTTTATTCAAGAATGGGGCTGCTGGTGGGGTAGTGAAATCACTTAACTTTGATAATATATTGACCGCAGAAAAGTAAAAATCAATTTAAAAATCAGCTTATATAAAACCTGGTTTAGGCTTGTTTAGCCCTGCTAAAAAAATTTGCCTTCTCTTATCCCTAGGAGGGTTTCCATCAGGGTGTCGGGTTTCTATGCTTACTCCAATCAGCATCATCCATTATAAACCTGCATTGGACAGGCGCAGTGCATCAGCTTGGAAACCAATGATAAAGATGTAATACCGAGTTAGTTAAACTGAAAGGTTACATAAACTGAGAGGCATCTGCCTAACACCCTTTGTTAGGTTCTGGGTACTATTATAGTGAGATTTTTCCATTGTTACCATTCATTCGACCACTCTGGATAAAGGATAGGTATAAAACTAGAAAATCCCATTTAGTTATTTCAAATGTGAATACAGTTTTTTATAGTTGTTTATAGTGACAAAAAATGTGGCAATGTTTTTTGTAAAAAATAAAAAATTTAATTCTATTAAATAAATTCTATTTAGTTAAATTCAAATTTTGTCTCCTGATTGTTTTAAATATTTTAGCCGTTCTATGCTAAAATAAGGCTTTTTGCCTTTAAATAAAAGAAGGAAAGTGTTTTCGTTCATCATTAAAGTTGATTAATTTATAGATAAGTCTTGCCACAATGACGTGATTTTAATTAACTACTTTTTTGCCAACTGAATGTTATATTCATGTCTTTAATATGCATTTTGTTTTTGATAGTAGAAGTCGACAGTGTTTTAGAAATTTTGTGACAATAAATCATACTTCCATAGCATCATGCTGCCACCACCGTGCTTCAGAGTAGAGATGGTGTTACCTGGCAAGATGTGCTGTGTTGGGTTTGTGACAGACATAATGCTTTGTATTAAGGCCAGATAGTTCAGTTATTGTTTCATCAGACCACAACATCTTTTTGAAAATTCAGAGTGGGATTTTACAGAAATATCTTCCTTCTTGCCACACATCCATATAGGCCAGATAGCTGGGCCTCAGCTGCTCAGTTTTAGCTTAATCCTGAAGATATTTTATAACCTCTTTATTTTTCTTAAGGTAATATTGTTGCTTACAATTAGCTTACACTTTCTACATTCATCCACTACAGTTACTACAGTTCAGGATATTTCCTGAAGCTATTCAGGTTATGTACCTTGCTCAAGGGTACAACAGCTGGGGTGGGACCGGCAACCTTTCAGTTAGAAGCCTTTAAATACATTTCTTTCTTTAAATAGAAACATTTTGGTCGACTTGAGGATTGCAGATCTTTCCTGAGAATTCCCGCTGAGTACCTTCTTAAAATTGGACCAAAATATATTAGGTTATAATATAAAATGTGATTTTTTGTCCATTTTTCGGAGGCAACATAGGAGAACTTTACGGATGTGAAAAGATACCTCATAGAAAATGGCATAACCTCTTCTCGATAACCTAACATTCCACCGGACTTTATATTTCCCCAACCCTTAACATCTCATTATTAATTCTACCTAGATTCAGAGAAAGCAAGGACACTCTACCACATGTTGGTCTGTTCTGAGAACCTACTGTTATATGTTCAGTGGAAAAGAAAAAAGAACATCAAGTAGAGGAAAGGCATAGTGCACAGAAATACATACACTACAGTATATGGACAAAGTATTGGGACAACTACACATTACACCTACGGGCGCTTTTAGGACATCCCATTCTAAATCCATAAGCATTAATATGGAGTTGGTCCCCCCTTTGCAGCTATAACAGCATCCACTCTTCTGGGAAGGCTTTCTACAAGATTTTGGAGTTTGTCTGTTGGAATTTTTGCCCATTCTTCTAGAAGAGCATTTGTGAGGTCAGACACTGATTTTGGAGGGCCTGGCTCGCAATCTGCGTTCTAGTTCATCCCAAAGGTGTTCGATAGGGTTGATTTTGGGCTCTGTTAAATGTGCAATTATATATTTTTAAAAAACATTGAAATTGCACAAGAAAGCAAAAACAAATTGCCAGTATTACAGAATTTGTGTTGGAAATCAGTCAGCTAGACTATTTAACGTTTCATAGCTACATCGCTGACAGTGCTACACACTCTCACGCTGGTCGAGGCTTTTTGCTCAGGTGTAATGCGAATAATTGTTGATCAAAGGAACTACACCTCCCCTAATTACATGGGAACTCTGAGATAGATCCGAGTAAGTTAGAGTAAGTTGGTGCTTCACCAGAGATGGAGGATCTCATGCTTGAAAAATAAAGTTGGCACCGTAGTGTGCAATGCAGAACACAATACAGAGCAATTATTTACCAATTCCGTATGGTTCGGTACGGCCGGCAACCCTAATGACAAAAAGCCATGGAAACGGCTATTTAACCAAGAATGTATTCATAGACACCCACTGAGTTTACCCGCCATTGAAGTGACCATGCAATAACATCAATATAGAGGAAACATCATAAAAGAAATATGTGGAAAAGCACAGCCAGGAGGATGTTGTATTTTATTGTTTCATCCAACCAATACAGAAACACAATCTTCTGTTTCTATTGGGGTGGAGGTCATTGTTTCTAGTGAAACTGAGAAACACTGGCTGAAAAGTGTTTTTGCATATTATGGTTTTTTCTGATGAATAATACATAAAATGAGCATTTATGTTCACCGGGTACGTTCTGGCACTAAGGGTAAATTACATAATATATCAGCAAGTGCTTTGTGTGGTTTGTAGGGTTTAAGAACACATCAGTCCATATGACATGCAAAATGGAACATTTTCTCATTTCTTTAAACCACAAAGCCTAGAGTATTGTCTTAACAATGCAGCTGCGTTCAAAATGTGTACAGCATTTTTTCTTTTCTTTAAGCAACTGGTATTCGTTTCTGAGTTCTGTTATTTAAAATCCCAGATAACTACACTCAGCTGTAACCTTGCTAAGAATCCTGGATCTTTTTGCCTTGCGGGAGTGCCTATAGTGCAACACCCAGTATAAGTGTCTCTGCTATAGGTCATTGAACTTGGCAAATGTTTTAGTAGAGAGTTTTATTTAGAGGAAGGCGAGAGCCAATAAGAATCCTAACCAACTTGAGTTTAAACTGTTTATTTATTTTTGATCTGTGCGTTTGTGTCAGTCCATCCTCTGCAATCCTGCTCAATTAACTAAAACACAAATAAACCACTATCCCTTATCACTACTATAAACTTATCACTTGAAACCAATGGAATACTATCAATAAAAAAATAAAAAAACAAACCTTATCAGTTTTCGAGCAATTTCTGTTTCTAACATGCAGTCTGTTTACCGTTTTAATTTCTGCTTCTAACACGTAACATTTTTATGTCTTTAATTTCTGCTTCTTATACGCAGCACGTTTACCTTTTTCATTTCTGCTTCTTATACCCAGTATGTTTACCTTTTTAATTGAATGAGCATCTCAGACCGCCATTTATAAAGTGTTTTAAAATTGAATGACTTTCCTGGAATAATGTGAATAATGAGGTCATATGCTGGTGGAGGCTATGAGGCACCGGTTCTGGTATATGGGGCCAATCATGAGACTGAATTTCCAGTTCAATTGGTTCTATGGGCAGATTCATGCTTCTACTCATAATTGAGAGAGAGATAAACCAAACATAACAAGGGTAGTTTTACGCCTGGTATCTTTCATAAATGTAAGCCATCGACTCTCAACCAACCCATCTAGGAAATTTCAAACTGCATACGTATTGCACTTATCTTCCATCTTCATTTGTCATGAAATGAAGCCTCTTTGACTAGTTCTTCATTAAATACAGGAGATTTTTTTATGGGCCAAAAAGCCTCTCGCTTCATATTTCATGTTTCTCACCAGCCCTTGTTTTTATGTTTGCAGATTTACTGCTTTTAATAAAAAGTTAAACTCGTTACAAGAATTGGGCTCCAGTGCTAATTAAGGGCAATGTTATATGCCCTGTAATTACCAGCTGTCTGCGAGACTCCCTTTGGTTCCTCGCTGCTATGAAATGGGCCATTGGTTCTGCTCCGGAAAACATCCCTAACGTTTTAAAAATCTTCCAGAGTCCAGGGTTTCACCCAGATTCACTCTGCACGTGTGTATTATATGTGTTGGTACGTTACAACAAGTGTGTTTTGCTGTTTTGTCAGCTGGTACATTACTGCGTGTGCCGTGTCATGCTTTTGTTGGTATGCTACTCTGCATGCAATTCTCCTACATATTTATCCAAAGCTACTTACACAGCTTACAATTACTACATTCGTCAACTTATACAGCTGGATACTTACTGAAGCTCTCACTCAACAATACAACAGCTGGGGTGGGACTCGAACCTGCAACCTTACTATGCGTGTGTTACTAGAGCTTTGTTAAAAACTCTGCTGGTCACTGTGTATTCCCTTAACGAAAACAGAATCAGATGGGAGAGCCATCTGCTTTTTTTCTCTGCTCCACCCATTCGTTCTCACTACTCTACCTGACACAGCCGGCCATGCTTTGCAGACAGTATTCAGTTTTAAAATGAAATCCCTCCACTGGGTTATTAGGCAGCTACTTAACAGGCACTGAAGATGTTGAGTGGAAATTTGACTTCTGCTGTCAAATTGTCAAAGTATGTAGAATTTCATCATTGTGTCTTTTAAGTGCATATTAAGTATACATTTTATAATCTATCAAAGAAAAGCTCTACCCCATTAATAAAAATATATGGTGCTTCTTACTGATTCGTCTTACTGCGTCAGTACTGAACAATAAGCTACGCTTTTGTTGCAGTGACATATGAGTGTAAGTTGATTTTTCAAAATGAATGGCTAATAGTTGAAGGGACTTTATTCAAACGCTGAAATAAAATGCTGCACTGTGTGGCATCGTCTGTTGTCTGGACTTCTATGGTCATCTGGTCACACAGGTGAAACCCAGGACCTCATGAAACAGGCAGTGGTTCAGTAAAACCCTAAGCAAAACTATTTTTTCTAAACAGAGCACATGTCTGCGAATGATTCTTTCTCTCTCCTACAGCTTTAATATTGACTGGACCGTGTATAGCAAATGCCTTATTGTGAGCAATGTACAACAAAGAACAATCTGTTGGAATACCTGGCCATTAAAATTGACCGATTGTAATGGCAAAGGTAATGTAAAGACCCTGTGCGTTAAGTTGAGTAAACTCAGTAGACTGAACCAGGACAATGCATAGGCCTTCACTGGGAAAAAAGAAAGCAATCAGTTCTAGAATTTTTGCCGACAGCTTAGGCAATCGTGTGTTCAGCCGGCAATTGGATCACATCTGTCATTGTGGTCTTGCTTTTGATGGCTCCTCATCATTCTGGCCTTTTCACTTTGAGAATGCTCACGTACAGGCCTTTTGGTCTGGCCATTTTGGTTTAAATTTCACAGTCTTCATGGTGCAGATGCATCAGGAATTTGAATTACATCATTTTGTATCGGTCCCGTTTCAATATAGAACTGAATTATTCTTTAAACTCCAGCAGTGGCACATCAGATCTTGGGAAATGGCAACGTTTGAGAACACCTTTAAGAACTCCTTTCAGCAGTTTAGTTAAATCTCTGCAGATAAAGATGTATCGTAGGTTGAATGTCTCTGAACACAGTAATATTGACCGACTGTCTAAGTTTTAAAATATCTCACATAAAAGTGTATGATTTATATTTTAACGTGACTGTGTCAGAACACTGTTGTTTGTAAAAACAGTTTAATGGGACATGTTTGTTGACCATAACGGTACTTTTTCGCTCCTTGAGTTCTCAACTGTTTAATGTGTATTTATTTAAGTGGCTTCTGTATATGGGTTCTCTCTAATCTAATGCACCTTTAGTCTGTTTAAGCAGGTTACCTAAGAGCATATTCAAAATTTTAAAATGGTTTCTGTCATTTTTCAAAGTGATGTAATTATTCTGATAGAGTAACATTTCTTCTAAGTTGGGAAACATCCAGAATGTTCTTCAGTCTTCTCTGAGTGGGGTTTTAGATCTCTTAAAATGACTGCAGTCCTGGTTATAATAAAATGTCCTTTCACAGCCCTCGACCAGGCTTTAGTCATTACACAGTTGTTTGATTTGATGATGTGATGTGGCTAGATGTTTTAGAGTATGGTGTAGGCTGGGTCAGCTATAGAGGGGAAGTGGAGAATGATGTCTTTTAAAGATCTAAGCCAGGCCTTGGGGAACACACTTGGCATAGCAGAGGGAAGGTTAACAAATAGGGAACACTGCTTCACGTTAGAGCCCCACATCTGGATGTGGTAGCTGCTTGCCAGATTAATTGAAGTGTAATCACTTTGTGTTTAAGCAAGTTGTTAAGTTATGTTTTTATCTCTACCTTTATAAAACTGTATACTAAGTAAGTAAAATTATTGTCCTTGAATTTCCTTATGTTGCGTGTCACACATGAATTGCCTGAAACTGGAGCTGAGGTTGAGTTGTGAAATGAAGAAAACCTGTTAATCACCTGTTAATCACACTGACTTTCAAAGGTATGTGTATTAACTCCTTATTTGACAGGATCAGACATAATACATTTTCCACCTGGTTGGAAAGCCACTGATCTAGATAAGTTATAACTATAATCATTCATTATTGTTTCTGATGGTGTTTCAAGACAAGGTAATACTCAATTTGTTAAAAACGTGTCTAAAAAATAATACACACGTAAAATCTACTACTAAAGACACTGATCGCATATTCTGCCCTAGATGTTACTGTTTGGAAATCAAATCTATTAAATTGTGACACATAAATTAAGAACATGATAAAAATGGTATAGAACCAAGGTTATTATAGTAAACTAAAACTAAAACTAAGATGAAAACTAAATGTGAAAAACATTAATGGAAACTGAAATAAAAATAAACCAAACTGAAACAATATCACATGTTTCTAACTATAAAATACTCAAATAAAATAAAAACTATCATTGAATGTTTGTAAAAAATAGAAACTAAATTACAAACACAAAACTATAATAACCTTGTATAGAACACACGCAACAAGAAGAATTTGTGTCTTATATGTCCTTTTTTATATCATAATCATTCATTCTGAACCGATCAACAACGATCTCAGGCCACAGGGCTAGATCTGTTGTCAACGCCCTCTTATCAACAGACAGATCAGGTCGAGGTTGGGCAACACCCCCCCCCCCACCCCGCCGGTCCACCTTCCTTTTTGGACAGCCTGAATCTGAGTCAGGTAATGTCATTTCTAAAACAAGGGAGCCCTTTGCTAGGATTTTGAATGATTTATGTGTGGAGTCAGTTTTGTTTTCATAGAAGTATTGGCTGTGTCCATAAGGTCAGCACTGTCCACAAGGTACTTCTGCTTGCTGGCATTTCATTTAGCTTTAGCTACATTTATGAGCATGGTGTTGCATTAACACAGGCCTCCATTTATCTCCTGTAGGGTAGTTATGCTTTTTTATATTTAACAGCTTTTACATACAATTAAATAATAATCAATAGATTTTTGTATGCCTGCAGCTTGTGTCTTCTTTGTCTCGAGACAGAAACAAGTTTTGCATTAATTCCATGCAGCAACAAAGGAAAATGCACAATATATTGGTACCACGTACTAAAGGCTGCAAACAGTCCTTAAATTCCTATCCACACGCTTTTTTCTGGTGATTTTCTTGGGCAAATATTGAATTTCCAAAAGAGGCAGACCATTGATCATAATAAACTGTAAATGTGAAGGTACGGTTGAAGAAGAAAATACTAAAATTGGTTTGAAAATGGTTTAAATATATGGTAATTTGGGGGTAGGGAGATTAAGCAAGATTTTATTACTTGGGTGCCTGTGTAAAGAGATCTGACACATTCTGGCACCTTCCGGGAAGACATAAATCCCCCCTTTTATTGTTGAAAGGCTCGCCCACATGAGCCTAAATAAGCCCCTTTTCTGGCAAGTTACCAACATTTGCAGCTATTGACAATGACACAAAACATTAGTCTTCTGTAAGAGAATGAATGGTGATGTCACCCAGTTCAGTGTTCAGTTCTCTTTCCAGGTAGCCATCTCCTAATTTGGTCCCATCTTTCTCTGCGGTTGTGCCCTGTGCTGATGTCTGAGCTGAGGCTCTGCCATCCATGGAGAACGGTCACCCTCTCTGCAGCCTGGACCCTACTCCTGAAGCTCCCTCTCCTCTACCCTTTCCCAGTCATGACCCAGGAATCCATTTATCTGCACTGCGAATCAGTGTGTGTCTATGTTGTCTACGCTCATTTAGAGGACGTGATTTAATGAGCTTTTATGGATTCTTGCACTCTTAAAGTACTGCCTTATCAGAATCAAAAGGCATGCTTAAATCTGAGTCACACGGGGCACAGCTATTACAGAAATAGAGAAACAAGCTTACGCTCGACAGATTATCAACTTCATTTAAAGCATTTTCCAAGCGACTCACTCAGTTGTGTAATAAAGTATGATTGTCCACATGTGTTGTCAAAAAACTCATCCATGCAAGTATAAAAAACAAGACTGCCAGTGTTAAATCAATTCTCTCTATACTTATATACACCCAAATTGCCTGACATGTCAGAACTGATTTTGCACTGAGATTTTTTCTGCTGGGCGGTGAAATTGGGAACAGCTATATCTCCAGGCTAATGTAATGACAATCTACAATAATTCTACTTCTTTCTGAAAGTACAGTTTTAAATTTACACAAAACATTAACGTGATGTAACTAACCATATTTAAATGATGAAATATACAAAATTACAACCTATTTGCAGTAGTTAGACTCATAAAAATCTTACACTTTGTTAAAGTTAATGAATTAATATTTTCAAATAGTGCAGGTACTGTGCAAAAGTCTTAGGCACCCTAGCTTTTACATATAAATGTAGTCTTTGATGGTTATTTTTTGTCTTCTGCATGGGTGCGTCAGTAGAAAATTGCAATTTTTAGATTTCCAAATATTCCTTTTCCAAAAAGAAGAACAAGGATGGCATGGCCTCCACAGAGCCCTGATCTCAACATCATCGAGGCTGTCTGGGATTCTCTGGATAGACAGAAGCAAGCCAGACAGCCAAAGTCTGTACAAAACTGAGGAAGGTTCTGCAAGATGCTTGAAACAATCTGCCTGCCGCAACACATGAGTAACACATGGACTTAGTCTAATGGGTCTGTTCGTAGCTAACTAATGGCCGGACCAGTTTGTTGTCAAGTACAATATTTAGGTCTGATAAACATATGACAACTTCACTCCAGAAAAAAAGACATATGAAATATACACAAAACAATAGCCTTACATACTAGCATCAAAAATACTACTACTAACCATAATTACAATTCAAATATATGTGCTTATATTGATAACAATAGTTCAGTTAACCTTTTTTTGAGACCCTTCAGGACTACCTTTGCTACAGTTTGCTACATTATATCGCACTGGATTTATTTATTTATTTTCATCTCAGGAAAGTCTTTGCGACCTCTATCCCTAGATTAAATTGGTAGTAGCTAATGAAGTAACAAAACAAAGGTTCCACTCAATTCCTCTCACATAAAACTGGATAACCTTGTCCAGCTTGCCGACGAGATTGGATTTCCAAAAATGTCACAGAGATGTAAAGAAGCTAAGCCAAGAGAAAAATCACAAATCACTGCTAAAGTGTTTCCAGTTGCACACGGTATTGTAAATCACCTTTTGTTTTGGCGAGGCAGGAAAGCTGATGTTCTTGTAGGAGCAGGTTACAAACCTATTTGGTTTTCCCTCAGCTTGCTGCTGGATAAATGCACATGCACAAATGTAAATACAGTTAGTATTAAACCCGTTTCTAAATCCCTGGTGTGGAGAAAACAAACCCAATGATTAATGACTCTTATCTTTCTACATAGTTTGACTTTTAATATCTTTGGGGGGGCAAGGGGCTTTATAAGATTTTAAATTCTGGTTTTTGCATTGTTTATCGCTTCTATAGCTTTCTACAGCTTATTGACACTAAACATAATATATATTGTAAGCCCAGTGCAAGGAGAACGATATGGAAACACTGAATACTTTTAAATAATGGATGGGTCTATCTTCTGTATTGTTAGCTTCTTGTAGCTAGAGTACAGTATAAATTGTAAGTTCATTGGGCCATTTTCAGGACGTGATTTTAGAACAGGACCAATTAACGACAAAAACAGAAACTTGCATGAACAAATAACCACATCATGAGCTGCTGAAGCAAATGGAAGTAAAATGTTTTTCCAACAGTTTGTACGAGTCGTTAATCAGTCCTGGTCTAAAATATTTTTTCACGAATAGACCCATTGTTTCATCAAGCACAGTTGTATTTCCTTGACATCTTCACCAGCTACCACCAACAAACTATTGCCAATCAACATTTTGTTTACATAAACAAGCATGAGTCACGTCATCCCGGTGGTGTTAAACCGAAATTAACAATGTCTTAATGTATAAATATCATATTCATTGCAAGCTACTAAAAAAAGTAATAATGACCGTATTCAGTTTGTCAAATCTTTTGAGTGAGGTGGTTGGTACAGTTTTGAATTTGCGGGATGATTCTGGCTAGCAAGCTAGATGATTCTAGCTTTTTACAATTTCAGATTGAAAGGTAGATATTTAAAGTATATTCTGATATTGGCAGACTCAATGTAACTGACCAATAACAGGAATTCTTACAGCACTCTGGTCATTTGTATAACACTGGGGACATCCCGCAATTCACTTCAAAAATAATTTATTGTCTTTTGATATATAAACGGTTTGAGTGCTTCACAAGTTTTGTTGATACAAAGGGGTGGTAAGGTTAATGGATCAACTAGTCCCAAGTGTGACTATGAATATCTAAAAAGCATGATACATTAGAATGAAGGCAAAAAAGGATGGAATTGAGATCTAGATAGACAGTATTTTGGAACTAATGAACAGTAACTGCAAAAACGGCAAAATGTAAGTATCTCTTTGTTATTTCTGTCAACCTTCCCTGCCTTGGATGGACCTTCTCTATGTTCTTCTCTAACCTGCCGATCCTAGCCCCAGGCAGATACTTGGGGGAATCCCTATTAATGACAGAAGAACATTCGTCACTGGGTTTAGCGCACCAGTCTGCTCATATTTCCCACTGAGTATTTCTGAGCATATATCCAGTAAGAGACACTTGAGGTTTGATAAAAGGAAGCATTGTTTTAGAGTGCAAGGCCACCCATCCACAATGCATTCGTGAACACACAATATGAATGACTCCTGTATAAAACTGACTTAGAATATTTAAGACGTTAAACATATTTCATGGCATATAAACAGTGTGCATAACTTCCAAACACTCTGAATGCTTTGCAGTAAAATCTAGTGATTATATTTGTCTGAAAATCATTTCTAAAATAAAGAAATAAGTCAATCGGCTTACCAAAGAGGACAAGAATGAAAAAGGCTGAATGTATCATGTGACAGAAATAATGCAGAAGACTGTTTTTGTACTACTACTTACATGCACTGGGGGCTAAGTTAACGGCCACTTCCTGCTCTTCGTAGTTCCCCTAGCAATGAGTATAGTGAAAGAGACCACAGTTCCCTCAATGCTTGCAAGGGCCTCTGACTGTGGTGTAGATTGTGGCATTCCTCTGAACAGCAGGGTGGGGAAGTCCAATGGCTCAAGTGGTCAAGGCATGTTGGGAAAGCGGCGAACAACAACCATGTGATCAGTTGTGGGACCGGGTCTGAGAGCAGAACTTTCTACACATTAGGATGCGTTGATGTGTTTCTGTTTCTCCATGTGAATACCTTAGCTCACCTTCAGACTCTCCCGCACAACACCTGACTTCAAATCGCGGGATATTTATTGCCTCCACTTCCTGCATTTTCTCTCATCGTTGTCTCATCTGTGTTGATAATAATTCTGTCTATCCCCTTCTATAATTCTGAGAATATACATTAATATTGTATATATAGTGTATATAGAGTCTTTATTTATTTATACCCTGCCTGTGTGTGAATTTGTGTCTGTGTTTTAGAAATTTTGAATAATTTTGTTTTAAAAATTGCATGTAATTTCCATTTTGCCAGTTTTGAATAATCCAATTTAATTTTTTCCACTACCCTTTGGCATGGTATTAAACATTTTAACATAGCACCTGCCACAGATAGTTCACGGTGAGGGGAAATGCTGCACTATGCACCACAGTTTTGGCAAATAATGCTACCAAACAAAGTATTAAGTGTATTTATATTTGTCTCTGTGTTGCGCACAACCTTGCAGATTACAGAGGGAAGACACAAACTCTTCCATTCCCTCTGAAACTCTTCTCTGGGAAGCACCCTATTTGTCTCTGTTTCACTACATGCTGAGAGCCAGAACCTAAGGTATAGGGCATCTAGCCAAATCTCACACAGGATATTAATACAGATTTCTCCTTGTCTTTCATCCTTAATAATTTGAACATTATATTTTATTTCTATGAACCCCAACAGGCTCTTTATTCCCTTTCTATGAATGGGGTTGCCACTCTGTGGGTTCTATAAAGACGGAGTGTGAGAGCCATAAGCATCACAGCCACTCTGTACGATCTATAAAGACGGAGTGTGAGAGCCATAAGCACCACAGCCCCTCTGTACGGTCTATAAAGACGGAGTGTGAGAGCCATAAGCACCACAGCCCCTCTGTACGGTCTATAAAGACGGAGTGTGAGAGTCATAAGCACCACAGCCACTCTGTACGGTCTATAAAGACGGAGTGTGAGAGCCATAAGCACCACAGCCACTCTGTACGGTCTATAAAGACGGAGTGTGAGAGCCATAAGCATCACAGCCACTCTGTACGGTCTATAAAGACGGAGTGTGAGAGCCATAAGCACCACAGCCACTCTGTACGGTCTATAAA
>JAOVYW010020077.1:14911-33743 GCA_025775045.1 Hiodon tergisus | reverse complement strand
AACTTAGCAGTGAAATGTACTGTTTTACTGGCATGCGTCAGTTCATTCTGCCATATTTCAGTGATATTACGTATGGGTAACAGACACAATATGCTGCAACCAATTCTCTAAAATTTTTGGGTACACGTACTGTATGTCAAGAAAGATATAAGCGTTAGTCTAATGTTACGGCTAGTTATACAGGATGTTCTTTGTCTGTTTGTTTTTACATTTATTTATGACGTGGTGATGGGTTTGTTAAATGCAGTTACAATATCTTGCCACTAGATGGAAGTCATGGTGTGTTTAGCTGCGTTTTGTCGCTCAACGACTCGTTACCTTTCATTGTTATTTGTTTAACAAAGCGACTTGCAACTTTAATTGAAATTTCCGCATTATTAATTAATAAACCTTGACATTCTCTAAAATAATTATGGTTTGCAACTTGCTTAAATGACAGCACCAGTACAACCTGCGAGTTATATATGGATACACTGTATTTATGACTCAAACGTACAATACACGATGAATACAATTTGTAATAGCGCATTAATAAGTATCAAATTCAATTAGTTTAGTTAACATATGGAATGGGCCTAAGGTGTGCGCTTTGATTTAATATAAATTTGTTTATTAGGTAGGCCTGTACGAAGATGCTTTCTTCCTTTGATTAAATAACGTGGCTTTACTGATTTGCAGCCATTAAACACAGCTACATGTAATCGTTCTGCATTGATTTTGTTTTAAGGGGTACATTTTATTTAATCAAATAAGTTACATGGATAGGGGAAAATGTTTATACTCAGCAGAGCACTGAGGAATAATGTGTTTTCGTCAACAATGCGGTCAGTCAGAAAACCGATACGGCTTTAATGGAACCATAAACACGTCAACGGCTTCAGTCTGTTTGCGTTAATATTGTGCAATAAATATCGAGCTTGAAGAAATCAATTAAATGCTGTCTTTTTGTCGAGCTGCTTTACCGAAAGACATTGTTTGTGAAGCGGTAAAATAAAGACGCGACCGAAAGAAAAGTAGTCTTTTTTAGATCTCGGTTACCACCGAGACAGTTCTGCACGCATGGCTGAGTTCAGCTCGTAGATAAGTGGTGTTGCAAAAGCCGGCACAGGTGAAATGTATTAAAATATATCTTGATAAGAATAGCGTGAGCTTAAAAATGACCTCTAAAAACAATATCGTCGGGTGTAGTGATAGCCAAAATGGACGGCGCAAAATACCGCGAACATAATTGCAATATTATGTTGTACTATTATAATGCCATGTGATATCTGTCATTCCTGCTTTCCCCACAAAGTACGATTTGTAAACTACAATACTGTGTGGATAGCTTTCATTTTGAATCGTGTGTTTGTGTGTGATTAGGTATATAGTTTATTAATAGGAGTGGACGTGTAAAGGTATCCTTGTGTGCTTTTGTAAGTACACGTGACAGTTTGTGACATTGCATGAGAGGCAGGAGAGGAGAAGATGGCCAGTTATGTAAGAGCAAGTGATTGAGGGCAGTGTTACAGTGTGGGACAGGACAAGAGGGCATGTAATCTCCCAGGAACTTGTAGTCCTTCACACCCCTCTGTGCCTTGCTGTGGATCTGGGGCGGCGAACTGCACAGTGGGCACAGTATGTCATGAAACGCAGAAGTAAGTTTTTCCATCTTCAGCTCTCTTTGACTATGGACCACTTTCTGTCCCTTTTTCAGTTTCGTACCACTAACAAGCTGGAGGCGTTTATGTGATAATGATTAGCCCTGATCTAGAACCAGGATTTGTATAACGTGATAAGCCAATTTTGTACTTGGGGCCAAGATCAGGGCTTATTGTAAATTACCCCCTGTGTCTTAATGCTACAGTAATCAAATTTTCTCTTTAAATGTTGGTGAAAACTGATCATGCAGAAAAAAATCTATTAATTTACACTTTATAATTTAATGAATTGGTACATTTCTAAATCCCTTACATTTTTCATCTGCGGTGCATCTCTATGGCGTCATGGAGAGCGATTTACTTGACTTTGTCCTCTTGACCCAAAAGCTCCCTATACAGGGAGTAGCAGTTCTGGTGAGCCTTGCAAGATAAGCTGTAAGTGGGCTGTTTCAAATGTCATGCGGTGCTCTGAGAGGCAGTGACAGCTTAGTGAGTATGTTCATAGAGAGCTGACCAGCGTCAATCTGAAGAGCGCTGTTTTGTGAACCAGGACCATCAGTGGGATTAATGCTATATCCCAAAGACAAGGGAAGTGCACACCCGGTGCTGACAGATATAAAAAATCGCCATGCAATCTCCACAGACAAACTTGGTTGTACATTTTCGCCAAATATCTACCCTGTTTGAGCTGTACTGATGAACTCTTAAGTGCTGTTATTGTGATGTGGAAACGTCTAGGATCAGCTCAGCCATGAAGTGAAAGGACACACAAGTTCACTGAACAGGACCAGTGCCAAAGCATGTTGTGCGTAACAATCATCTGTCCTTGGTTCCAACACTCACTTCAAAAACTGCTTTTGGAAACAACGTCAGCATAATAACTGTTCATTAGTAGCTTTATAATAGTTTCCATAGCCAAGCAGCCGCACAAAATTCTGAGATCACCATGTTCAACGCCAAGCATCAGCTGAAGTGGTGTAAAGCACGCCGCCATTGGACTCTGGAGCAGGGAAATATTAACGCTACAGCATACAATGACATTCAAAGTTATACTGTGCTTCCACCTTTGTGGCAACAGTTTGAGGAAGGCCCTTTCCTGTTTTAGCAAGAAAATGCCCTCGTGGACAAAGTCCATATAGAAATGGTTTGTCAAGTTTGGTGTGCAGGATTTGCAAAAAGCCCTGACCTCAACCCCATCGAACACCTTTTGGTTGAATTGGAACACCAACTGCAAGCCCTGTCTAATCGCCTAACATCTGTGCCTGACCTCATAATGCTCTTGTGGCTGAATGGAAGCAATTCCCCGCAATGATCCATCACCTAGTGGAAACATACTTTTAGCCATGCAATGTATATTTGGTGGGTGAGGGGAAGACATTGGTAACAAGGAAAACACAGAAATTTGACAAATAATTTTCAATCTCCTCTTCCCTCCACACAATGAGCTACTAACCAGATGATCCAGGGCATATCACACCAATCCGAGCATCTCATTCCACTGGATAGTGTGTCATGGTGCAAGGGTCAGCACTATCACCATCACCATGTCATTCTGACACATTATCTTGTAGATCGTCTTTCCATTATACCCATGCAAATCACAGGTCGTACCGAACATGATAGTTATTTCCAAATTGGTACGCTTATTACTTCATTGCCCTAGGTATACGTTTTAAATTATGGAAAAATCAGGATTGTAAAGGCAACACATTTTAATTGCTTAGCAGACACTTTTATCCAAAGCAATTTCTACATTCATCCACTTTTTTTGTGGATATTTTACTATTCACCTTGCTCAAGGGTACAACAGCTGGAAAGAGACTTGAACCAGCAACCATCACCTTACCCACTACACCACCAGCTGCACAAGTTTAAGAATCGCACTCCGTAAACCGCGCGTGGCGGGTATACACACATGTAGTAATATGTTTTTTTTAATAACTCAAAGGTTTATGAGAGAGGGAGTGGAAAGTTCCATGACCCTGGAACACTCTTATCGTAGCAACTCATTCGTAAACTGAAACATCTGTTGAATACACAGTTTACTTGAAAGGTCAAAGGGTTAGCCCTGGACTGTTTTACCTTACTGACAAAGCATACATGCTCATAAAGTTACAGGGACAATATGAAAATGTTGTGCGTTTGCGTGGGAGAAATTCAGGAATGGACTTGAGAAGCCTGTGTTATCCAATCGCTTCTTGATTCCTCAGAGCTGCCGGTTTCTGACCAGCGGTATCTGATAAAATTTTCACCTGGAGAATTCAATAGGGCTTCATCTTTAAGTTATGGATTATAATGGTGAGTTGAAACACTGGGTGTCTGTCCATACACACTGGACACATCTTGGGGCTTTGGATGAGTACATTCATAAACTGTCAGTTCATGTACAGCAGTGTGCAGACCAGCCTTTCTACTCTGATGTTCAGATGAATTCCCACATCCCCCTAGGATGACAGAAGGCCTTTAACAACATTAAGAAGCACTCTTCTCTCTTTCTTCAATCAATAGAGAGACACATTTAGTGCTTTAGAGTCAGTGCAGCCCTGGAAAAGCACAAAACATGACCCCCCATCCCATCAAAAGCTCTCCAAGCAGCAAGAAGATCGAATGAAATACAGACAAGCACCTCAAGTAATCTGTCACCTCTAAATTACACCAGAATAAATCCCGTTGCACTGTCAGAATTGTGTATGGTCGACTTTTACGATAGACCGGGGCCATGGTTAAACATAAAATAGAAAAATCTTACTTGTAAAAAAAGAACTCCATAACCTATAGGAGTTAGATTAAAATACTTATTCTTAACCATTATACATCAAAACAGATATGATGCATGAAACTACTAAAAATAATTAATACCGTCGCTCTGCATTAGGAAGTACTAGACTGAATTCACAAGGGGTGGTTTGCATCAATCACTCCCAAAGTTCAACAATACAGATACAAGGAAAGTCTTCACTTTTTTTCCTAGCAGTAAATGGGTAGTTACATGGCACACTAGATATCAGGCCATCCCGGTAAAACCATTTCATGGAGCTCTAGGAAATAATCAAAGCACCCTTATCAATAAATGCTAACAGGAACAGATTAAAACACCCCATTCAACATGCAAACATGAATGCCATAAAACCACCAGAGGCCGTTTTGTGCTTCAGTGCTGGGCATAAGACTGTACTTGCATTTATCCCACCTCCCATGCAGTTGAACACTTAAATGGAAATTAAAGCCACCTCCACATTTGCATATCCTACAAATGTTTGTCGGGTCTCACAGGAGACTCAAAGAAATCTGCTTTTTTCACCAAAAAACAAAATCAGAAGGAAAAAATTTGCACAAACTCAAGTTTCCGGGCATCATTTAAAAGATTGAGTTGTAAACAAACTAAAGTCTAAAGCAGATGATCCATTTAGCGGAGGGAAAAACACCACAGGCCATTCACAATAAAGCAGTAAGGATAGTTTATTGTACCCAGTACAGATTATAAACTCAGCAGTGTAAAATACACATTGTGAAGGGGGAGGGAGCCTATACAAGTTCAGATGGCCATCATCATAGGAGACACACGGTCCTTCGACTGGAGACACCAAACACCTCAATGTGCCCCCTCCTCTCCACCTCACCAACCACTGTTACGATCTTTGTGACTGCAATCACTGCATCAGTCTCCAGATTAAAAGATACATATCTGCAACAGGCAGAACTATACAGCTTTTACAATAAATCAAAACAGATCCACACTTCGCAAAAATATATTTATATATAGTTTGTCATTTCCCTGAAAGAAAGAAAAAAATCCAATACAAATGCAGAGAAGATCCTTTCTTCTTATTCAAGGAGAAGCGATATGTTAGTGGACAGTGGGCTGTTGTAGGTTCTGTGCAAAGCGAAGCAGCCTGCTCCCTTGGGTGTGAGGAGTTCTGAACTAGAGGAAGGGAGTTCGCCTCTTCAGACTGATGCTCCGGGTTCAGAGCACTTCACAAAAATCCCACAGGAACATGGCGCCAAAGAAACGCTCCAAATACAAAAAAAACCAAAATATGACCCCATTTCTTAATATATACTTTTACAAATTCATAAAGTCAAAGCTTATGGGACAAATCTTTATACGGTCATATGCGTCACTTTAGAATGCAGTTGCATGACAACGAGGAAGAATCACTAGTAAAAACTAGCCCCACCCCCCCTCGGAGTGGTGAATGATGAGCTGCTGCTATACTTTGGGGCAACGAAGGAGTGCTTTAAAAGTGTGGAGTTAAATGGAAACCAATCAAATTTCCATTTTACAGTGTAATGCATTGTTGCAGAATAAGGTGTAATTGGGCCAAACTCGACAGCCAGGGTGTGGTCTAGTTTACCCTACACATTACAAATAAAACTCAACTCAAAAGGTTTGGTTTAGGTAGCCAGCCATCCATCCGCACTGGAGTGTGGTCTTTTGAGTGTCGCAAATGATAAGTTAAAGTACTGGACTATCAGCCAATTCATTAAAATTAAGTTACCCAAGGGGTTGTTAAACCAAATAAAAATAAAAACTTTTCTTCTTTAGCAAAATAAAGCCCTTTGAATTTACACTGTGTACCATGTTTATCGTCTTTGTAAATATTCAAGACATTTTTAAAAATTACTTGGGGACCAAAAAGTAAAATAGTATATTGCTGAATTTCTTATAATCATTTCTCAGTCTCTTTTAGAAAATCAGATTGTCAATACAAAACCGACGTTATTCTTATAGTCTATTGAGAAGAAGAAAAAGATCTCCCAGGCCCTTTCTTGGCCCAATCCAGTCTCCAAAGCAAGGACACCACCCTTTGCCCAGAAGGAGTCATGTTTGTCTGGACTTCCTTAGCTCCAGCACACTGGCTGATGCCAGAGCAGGCATAGATAACAGGTTTCTCCTCTTTGTAGGTAGGAGGGTCCAGTTCAGGAAGCAGGCAACAGGCCAGAGGGAGAGGTGATGGGGGAGGGGGGTCTCCCAGCCTGCCCAGCAGTTGGGGCTCTGGGGGTGAGCTGGCAGGGAGGGTCAGTACATGTAGCCATCAGGAAAAGGCATCCCTGCAACGCACTGCTCTGCCCCGTCTGCCAGGTAGGGGGCGCTGTCGTCGTAATGCGTCAGGGGCAAGGTGTCGTCCTCGCCGGCAGAATGACCATCTGGGTCAGCTTTCAGGCTGGGTCTCTGGTTATCAGGGAAGGCCATTGAGAAGAGGGCCTCCGGGTCACACACAAACTTGTAGACGTACCTCTCACCGGCAACCTGAAGAACACCGTTTGAGAGAAGGTCAGACTTTACAGAACAAACGTGGAATAGAAACCAGCCATTAACAGGTAAAACAAACTAAATGCATGGAACTTGAACCTGCCTTTACCTTCTGCATGATGCCCTTCTCATAGTAGTAGCGCAGCGAACGGCTCAGCTTGTCGTAGTTCATGGCCGGCCGGTTTTTCTGGATGCCCCAACGGCGCGCCACCTGAAACAGAGGGAGAATATCGAGTCTGAAGCTCAGACCGTTTGTGATCACGCAAGGTAAGATAGCCACACAACACAGGAACCAACCTCCTCCGGCTCGATAAGCTTGAACTCCATGCCGCGGCCAGTCCAGGCGATGAAGTGTCCGTTGGCGGGGTCATCCAGCAGGGTGACGAGGAACTGCCAAAGCTGCAGGGAGCCCCGGCGTTGGTATGGGGGGCCTTCACGGTACACCGATGGCTCCTGCTTCACCTTCCCTGTGGGGGTGGGGGGGAGAGACTGTCAGCGCAGGACAGAAACTCACTGAGGCGAGACATTCTAGAGACCGACCACACAGCTTGTCTCACACCCGCCTTCCGGTACTTTCCAAGACCTCTCCCATTCCTTGTGGCACAGTGCTCGAGATTGCATGCGTTCACTAATGTCTGCAGCCTGAGTCAGCTCCGTTTATGCCAATAGTACAGGTGCAGTCAGACAGTGCTAGCCCACTTTACATCACTGTGGCAGCCTTACCGTCCAGCCTCTCAGGGACCACACATGTGTCGTCGTAGTACAGGTGGGGCTCTCTGTCAAAGGAGAAGCCTGGAAAGAGAGGGCAGAGATCAGTTGAATGCTGACGGAAAAGTGATTTGTTTTTAATGAAGGTGCCAGGCATTCTGTTCCACTGGGACCTAGCTGCACACAAAGCAATTTAGATGGGCAACATCCCAACAGTGGAAAATTATCTTCCTCTCACATCCTAGGCTGATGCATGGCTGCAGAAAACTTGCATGTACCAAAAATAAAGGGACCCTTTGATAAATTTTCGCTATCGGAAAGGGGTGAATTCTGAACACACTTTAGTGTTGCAATTCAGCAGCTCACAATTGAATGGCAAAGGTCTGTAACTTCCATTACATTTAAAATAGCCCTTCAGACTTCATACAAAAGCCCAAAAGTGGGTTTACTTACTTTCATGTTTTTGGTAGAAGCCTGATGTCCTCCCAAATGAAGACTGACAATTAGGCACTTCTGTAAGACAAACGGGTGGGGAGGCTGTCAGGAATGAATACACCATGTTCCTCCACACAAAACAGCAAAAGGAAGCCTTCAAAGTCTTTTTTTTAAATGAAGTAGCATCCAACCTTTTAATTCTAATACATAAAAAGTTTTTTTTTTTTAGTTGGTGCCAAGTGCCTCATATTTTCACTATAGAATGACGTTCCAGAGAAGACAAGCCATTTTCTACTGTTGATTACAAGGTTGATTGTAAGGTTTTATAGGAAGGGAGTACTCTTTCTCCATTGACAGACTGCAATAGCTGTAACAGCAGGGCAATCGTCTAACCCAAGATCAGGCTGAGCCAGCACAGAAATTCAACCATTGGTTGCACCTATACAGAGACCCGCAACACCGAGTTGTATAGTCTTGTCACAGCTGTTGGGGTGCTCCATGAAGTTCTAGGAGCCAATCCCCCTGTCCTCCCGTAGTGTATTCAAAAAAAACAAAAACCCTACACATAAATCCAGGTCTGCTGCAGCCCACAAATACCCGTGCCAGTGTAAGACGCTAAGAGGATCTGGTATTACATCATATTGACCTCTCCATTAGAAAGTCAAGTGGAACTGGACAGACAGCAGCGGGCATCTTGGATCAGCAGAGGACATGTTGTCCCGGCTTGTACGAAGGGGCCAGGGTGAAGCTGGGAAACAGCCGTGGGCACGAAAAAGACGAACACGCTATCCATTAGATGTCTTACTACAGGACCTGTCCATCTTTTGGGTTTCAGTGGGCAAGCAAGGAGAAATTAACCACACCTTCATTTAGAGCAGTTACCCGTGTATTAGAAAACCACTCTATTCTCAGCTCCTTAAACCGTTTAGCCAGAAAGTATGTCAGCAAGGTAAATCACTGGTATACTTCAAGGAGGATTTTAGCCTACCATACTTCAGGATGGATGTTCCTGTTAGAGTTACCGTTAAACCATGACCTACGGCTGGGGGGGGGTAAGAAAAAAAAAACCTGGCTTCCCACCCCAACCTGGCCTCACCCCGAGCAAAATGAACTTCGGTGAGAAGAAGAAAAAAAAAAGTGACGCGGTGAGCATTTCAACCTTGCGTTGCCTCGCTGAAACTCACGGCCAGGTGACAGGACAGAGAAAACACCGCGTGTGCATTCCAGGGTCTTATCCAGTCTGCCTGCACAAACCATGACCATCTGTCTATCTCAAACACTCCCCAGTCTTACACAAAAAAAAATTATTCTCTCCAGGCAAAACCTCAGAACAGATCTAGGCTTGCCCACTTTGACGAGGCACAGGATCAACAAGAAGTATGATTTGATGGAAACCAATAGGTTCCAATTCCAGACCTACATGGACAGCTTCTTGCATGAGGCGGGCGCCTAGTCAGGCTGCTTTGTCACTCACCAGAGTCGAAGCAGTAGTCCCTGGGCTCTTGCTTGATGGTCAGGTTGACTGAGTGGAAGGTGGGCTGCGGGGGCCCCATATTGGGGACTCCGGGTTTAACGTAGCATGGCTCTGGCAGCTCCTTCTTAAACCCTTGGGGTGGCATGGGGACGAGGGGCTCTGACATCTGCCGGTGGTAGGGGGGTCGACCATCACGGGACGCGAAGGAGGAGTGACCATGGGCCTCAGAGGGCAGGAAGGGCAGACAGGGTTCTGAGAGCTGACGGTGAAACCTGGGAGGGCAAGAGGAAAAGAGGGTGTTGGTTACCCAGATTGGCCCACACTCCCCATCTTAACCACAGCCAAAAATAAAGTTGCTCAGTTTAACACAGCCAAGCAGCTCCAAATTTCACTGCCTGTGAAATTAACACTCTTACAGCACAATTGCAATTTTGGCACACAGTCTTTTGAGCATGGTGCTCATTATCAGGAACAAACGGTAGGCAGTATAATTGCAGAGGTCCAAACCAAGTTCAGAGATCCAAATTTAGTACAATTACTCAGTCAATAAACACCGGCTGTACAAGCCTTTTGGCCAGGCATCGGTAACAGATATAAAAAGGCTGATTGAATACCCCCACTTCTACAGGGCCCACGGTTGAGCATTCACAGGCGGGGAATTCTGCCAGTGGTCCATTCCCATGGGGGTTACATTAAGATCAGGGGGGCACGTGACCCGTCACAGATGTTCCCTCATCCAATGCAGTTCAACTTACGGAACACACACATTAAATGCAACCAGATTTAACTGCTCTGGGCTGGTGGCAATGTATTTATTTTAAATATTTTAAATGTAAAAATGTACTTATGTTTCCTAGTGGAAAAACTGTCAAGCTTGTGCAAGACGATACTAACTCATAACTTGAATCTAGTGACGGGTCAAAATATTCCACCAATAAAAGAGCCCTAATATTGCATTTGTTATAAGTATATTGTCAAACTTCACTGTCTCATGGAAGTTATGAGTTCATAAACCTATGCATATGTACCCAGGCTCACTCACCTGTGCTCAGTACTGTAAGCGGCACCGGAGTGATTGATGGGCGGACAGGGAATTGCAAATGGAGGGCTCTGGCTGTGATGTGGGTGTGTCCTCTGACTGCAGGAAGGGTTTGAAACCGTTGTCTGTCCATGCATGGGGAGTGGCCTCGGTGTCTGTTCCTGGATTGGACTGAGGGCCGAGCCACTTGGAGAGACTGGTGTCGAGGGCGGGGTCAATGGCTTAAAGTCAAGGTTGGGCTTCCTGTCATAGGCACTGCCAAGTCCAAAAGAAAAAGAAAAAAGAGGTACGTGTCACCAAAGGCCATTCTGCACAAAGGCTGATATAAATCTGTTGCAAAGAGAGCAGTGCTCTGCAGGTGTACCTGTAGCTGTAAAGGCACTTCTCTCCATATAGCGTGAGGCTCTGGTCCTGCCTGCAGGGGGACATCTCTTTGGACGAATTCAACTCTCGCTTGATCTTTGTCGGAGGGGGACCGTGAAACATCACTGCGTGTGGAAAATGGGAAGAAAATGGGAAGAAAACATAATGCGTCCATAATCAAACTTTAGCATAATCGTGCATCTGCCAACTTCGCCCTAAATAATCTGTTCTACATGCCACCCAAGACAACAGTTACAACAGTGAAATATGAGAGCCCCATCATCCCAAATCCGTAGCATTTTCTACATTAGCCTTTCCTGATGTCCATTACAGGCTATAGTCAATACTCATGAATCGGTGTGGCTGTAACTTAATGACTAAAACGATTTTCCTCCCTGCTTTGAAACCATTAGCTGCTGGAGCTCCTCAACGGCTCCAATTTCCCGGACCGCAAAATGATCAGCGAAACCGGATTCCAAGCCCAGTACAACTCAGAGTCTGATAATCCACCCTAGCTTGGACTGAGGGGGGGGAAAGCTTCATCTTGGGGGGGGGGACGGGGGGACGGACTGTGTAGCTTAAAACATTTTTAAAAATCACTAAACAGCAAACTGGGAAAAGAGACTAGAACAGATATCACCTTTTTCTTATACAAAGACAGGGTAAAAACCAAGAGCCCCCCCAACCATCTCCAGCTGTGGCGGCCATGCGGGACTGGTGAATGGTAGGCCTGTGAGAGAGGCTGGCAGACAGCCAAACTACAGCCTGTTCCAACCTGCCCACAGAAATACACACGGCAACCTTGGCAGACAACACAGAGCCCAGGCACACAAGCCCCAGCGTCCACTCACCATCACCCCCTGCACAAACAATTACGTCGCTGCGCCAGCCTCAATAATAACGTGCAGTAATATAAGAGCCGAGACTCATAGCGACTGCTTACATTGAAATGACTATAAACGCATGCAATAGGCCTGAGATGCAGATGCATTCAGGCCCACCTGATAGGACCTGACCAACAACAGTGGTCAGGTTAATACATCAATGAAAGTGTGAAATTGGATCAGCGGTGCTTTACTCGTTTGATGCATTTTAGGCGGACTTTCCAAGACGATTCCCAGATGTTTTTAAGTCAAAGCAAGACAGGATAAGTACAGAAAAGGAAGTCACAGGACTTCTCTCCCCCCGTTACCCTAAAAATCTATTGGGGCAAAAGGTACTAGACCAGATTCATCAAGAGCTCCTTTGTGCTGCACAGACTCCATGGTGGAAGAAATGGCTACATAACAGTAGCCTAGAGATAAGGACCTCTTATCATACATGCTTCACCATACTTGAAGTGAAGCCGAGGTATTTTGCACGACAGAACTCCACAACGGAATGGGAATTTGTAGATTCACACATCCATCTATGCTAATGTGTTCCCATACAATATTATAGACTATTGAGCCTACCGAGTTGAACATGGCAGTCGTCAGCACTGTACACAACCTGAGCAACTGTGCAAAAACTCCTTGTCCCCATTCCCACATACGACGGGGATGTGAGAGATTAATAATTAAAAGTTTAAAAGCAGACATTGGCTGGCACTAATTCCCAGGACTCCACAACCTAATCTTTAGCCACCAGTATAAACAATAAAGCTCAGGCACTCACAGTTATCAGACTGGAAATCTGGGACAAACTGCTCATCATCAGGCACCTGAGCTGTGTGGAGAGAAAGAAAAAAAAAAAAAGACAGGAGTATAAACAATAAATATTCATGCCCAGCTGGTGATGGAAACTGGGTCAGAGCACATATTTATATACCCGCCCCCCCACCCCAGTTACTACATAGTAACTAACTAGTGTTCAATAAACAAAGCTCCAAGGGGCCCATCTCAGGAAAAGGATTTGAAATTTAAAGTAAACCACAATATTTCTCCAAGTTTGAGACAGCTTTACATGAATTTTAAGTGCCGGGACTTGGAAGTAAAAATTGTTAAAACTCCACACTAAATATTAATCTCATCTTTTGCTCTTACAAAACCAACTAACCAGCTTTCTTGAAACTTTATTAAATAAATCCAATAAAATGTTGCTGACAGTTTCAAATTAATATTCTTGTTTTCCAAATGCTTGAAAAACTACCAATGAAAGAAAAAATGCGGGAACTGGTTATAATTTACGTCAACATAGCTCGTTTCAAGGGCCACAGGGGTGACAGTCCCATTGTTTTCACTATATACGCAGGGACAGCTCTTTGGACAAACATTGCTGAGAGGGGTGGAATACCGTTTGTAGCTGCCAACTTGTTTAGACAGTTTCCATAATCAAAGCGCACAAAATTAGATGGTTTGCAGGCTAAAAGTACCTCAATGAAATAAATCTTAAATTACCAGATTTGCACCAGCTTATGAACCGTTTGCTACAGAATGGGGACAGCGTTTGGAGTAAGTGTATACAGAACTCACCTTCCGCAATCCAGATCTCTTGCAGCTGACTGAGATCCTGAAAGAGTTCTGCAAAACAGAGAGAAAGACAAATGTAAGTCACCCGTGTGAAACCACAGACAGACGGGCCACGTCTCTGGACTCTCTGCTTATCCAAACCCAGGTAGCTCGGTCATAAATTGGCGTCCTATGGGACTCGGCACTGCAGTGGCCATGATCACTTCCAACAGTTAGAGAAGAACAAGTGGGTACTGATTAGGTTGGGAACTTCTGACTAGGCGATGGGCTTGAGCAGGCGAAACAGCCATGTATAGGTTCACCAATGCTCATACTACAGTTATGCTCATAAGTACAGTTAATGAAAGGAGAAGTTTTTAAGTTACCTTCGGTGTCGTGAGCAAGTTCTGTGTCCACAAGCTTCCTTTTTCTGTCATGACATGATCGGCCACAGGGTTCCTCCAAGTGGGATTTCTGCTATAAAGCAAAGTACACATTAATTCACCTCCTTCTGACTTAAACGCTAACCAGCAAGATTTTTAAGCCTCACACCGGCAAAAAGCCTTCTCAATAGCTTAATTTAATGTTAGGTTCTGAAAGAAACTCATTGAAGCAGGGCACTCAAGCTCACACTAAAATTATTAAAGCAGAAAGCAGCGATAGGGCATTGGTGAGAATTACTTACGCTAGGAGGAACCATAAAGGGGACTTGCTGGTCGTAAAATCCGTCCATGTCGTCTGCTTCTCCGGGGGGCTCTCAGCTAGGAGTCTTCGCTCTAACCGATGGCGAAGTTGAGTGTTTCTATCCGCACTTTCTAAAGAGAGCAGAAGCTCTGCGTAAGAATACTCCGTTTCGTGGGCTGCCCAGCCAGTAAACGCGGTCTAACCACATCAATGCGGCCAGCCCCACACATGCAAACCAACCGTGCCTTTGATCTCCCCCTACGATCTGTTCTTCCCGTCTGTGTTGTCTATGGCAACAGTGCTAATGAACCAGCATACTGGCTTAGAACATAGCACACAATGTAAATACTGTATGTCATTACGTGACAGATTCGAGCCTTACATAAGCAGAGCTAGCCATCTGTGCTATTAGTTTCACGGATCGTCCGAAATGCAATTCGAGGGAAACTAAGCTACGCATTTTAAAACTATCAATCTATTGAACTATTTAAACTATTAAACAAATAACGTAATTCAAATAGATAGCTTAAAACATGTGCCATCAAAACATTGGAACAGATTAAAACTAACTTAAGTGCATAAATCGCACGACATACCCAAGGCTGTACAATATTGCTCACAGCTTTACGTTCCATTGAACAAATGCAACGCGATGCAGTTAGGCGTTTCAATACTTAAATGTTTCACAGACACAGCAGAGGAAAAAGGCTAGAACACAAAAAGATCCGCTTTCTTCTATATGGGTGTCAATGGGCATTTGACATCGACCCATAAATGACTTGCCTCTAAATTTCCTCAAGTCATGTTAATGGATGACAAAGCATTGCTGTCAGTTGTCACCCATTGATTTTCGAAAGCCAAAAAAAAAAGAGAAAAAAAAACCCAGAATGGAGTCAGCACTATCACATGATTTATATGCCACACTGGGTTATACAGCTTGACCATACGGAGTAGGCAAAATGTTCCTTTTATGACGGCTATCTAGAAATATAATTTATCGATTAATCCCATCACTCCCATCCATACAGGTTTAACGGTTTAATGGTTAGTAGTATAATGATTCACCTCGGGTTCAATAACCAGCGTCCAGCCAACAAGAGAGATTCGCTACTTAGTCCAAGTTAACTTTAATCCGCGACGGGCAATGAATAGAGCATAGTTTTTCTTAACCAACACCAGGAAAAGATATGCTAACACACGCAGTTTGTCCAATATGGTCTAACTTTATCCGTCTTTCCCGGTGATTACTAGGCTATAATCAGAAACATTGTTAAAACCGAACTCAAATCTTTCACAGAGTTTTTAGTTTTAAGACAAAAACATGCAGTAGCACGAAATCCACTAAACAAAATAATCAACTTAACCCAAAGATTCGCTTTAAATTAATATTATCGCTCAAAATATGAAATAGCTGCATGTTTAAACAGAAATTAATTGTTTTGCGTCGGATCATTTTGTTTTCCACACTTATCCAAATATTCTAAAGTGGCTGAGGAAGAAATCCGACAAAACAACCCCCCCCTCCCGTCACCCCTGTTCATGGCCCCTTGTTTTTTTGTCAATGAAGTGAAACTTGATCCTCGAGCACCAGAAGAAAAAAAAGAAAGAAAAAAAGCCCGACACCTCCATTCATAAAATCACCAACAGTCGAAACTCAACTGGACTCATATATAATACCAAGACAATCTATGCACAGCTGTGGCGCAACACCTAAGGGTTAATAAAAATTTAAAAAACAGGCAACTTAATACTAAACAGCAGAAAATGGTTGCCAAAGTAATTGCACACTTGAAGAAAATGGCGTTCAAATGTAAATATGCAGTTGCAACTCGGTCTAACTTATTCAGATGTAGCAAAATGACTTTAAGTAATTTAGTTCCAGGCATACATGTTTTCTGTTATTACGAATATCACAAGACTCACCCTCTCGGTATTGTATGGTTTCTCTTTGGAGCGACGAATCAATAATTTTTTTTTAAAAATCCAACCCAAAATCAACGCTGCGCTTCTGCTCACTAACCAACCGACCAACTCCGTCGGATTCTCAAAACTTGAATAAGGTTTATCAATGGAAGTGGTTGGTTTTTTTCCCTATGGCTTAGGCGGGGCGCTGGAAAACACGCTTATTGGAAAATACCAGATGCCATTCAAGTGAGTCGCCAATGGGATTTAGCTAACTACTGAATTATGCATTAAGGGCCAATCGCAGCGTCAGTCTGGCCTGCATTTATGAATGACTGGGGTTCATTCAGTGAAACATATTTTTCAACAGCGCCACAGTTTCTTAGAGGACTAGGTTTTAGTGTAAAAGTGGAAGTAATCTCACCGCAAACAACATGTGAATCTAGGACGGAAGTTATGTTGTTTATATGTTTTACACTTTTTTTAAATTATAGTTCTTGCTTTCAAAGTAAATTATTAAGAAAATTCCGCTAGAACCCTTTTAAACATTTTTTTTTACATCAACTACCTTTCTGCACATCGTTCCAGCTAAGATTAAATATCTTGCATCTTTTTTACATTTAACACCAGGTGAGAAAACCTCTAATGCAACACGTAAGAATCACTTAAATTAAACAATTAAGAGGCAAGGTGAAAGGAAAACCCTTTTGCCTGCGAAGACTAGAGTTGTACACTCCTGGTTTACATTCTAATCTGCTGCTGTTAAAACAGAGAAACTAAAATGAAACATGCACACAAACTCAAATGATAAGAGAATATACTGCTAAACTCGATGTGTGGTGTCCGCACAAGCAGAATCTGAAACCTGCTCTCATTAAATATCTTCTCAGTTTTGTGTCTTAAATCGAATCCTTACGTCAGAGAACCATCACCAGTTTAATTTTTTTTACTCCACCTCAAGAGCATTACACTATTACAAGTTTCATAGCAGATGTTTTTATCCAAAGTGATTTATGTAAAGTTTTAAAGCTATAAATAGCTAATATATAAGCTTACTATTTAAAAGATTCCTCCATTAGTATGGAGTATGGAGCTATTATTATTGAGTTTCCTTATACCAAATAATCTCTCACCCAGAGAAACTTAGAAATCTCACACTTTCACACTTTACATATTCATACAGTTGGATATTTACTTAAGTGATTCAGGTCTTTAGGGACTGAGGGACTTTTGCTGAACGACACTACCGAACTATTAGAATTAGACAGGATTTGAATAGGGATCTTTCGGTTACAAAACAAAAGCAAACTAATCACTCAACTGGACTGCTGCTTCCTAGCTATGAAACCAGCTGATGAGATTTATTCTGCAGTATTTTGATATTTTTACCATAGGGAAAAATCTTTTATGCTAAAGAAGGCCAATTTGTTGTTCTCTGTAACACAGTGGTTTTAGAATACAGGACTTAACACAGAAAGCAAATGAACCCTGCCATTAGCACAGCTGTCCCAAATTAGTGCTTTGTTCAACATCCTCTTTCTGAACATCATTGTGAGGACAGCTGGGATAGCCAAAAGGTGTCATGCAGCTGCAATCTGAATGCAATCTCTACATTTCTGCAAATTTATGCTACTTTATGATTTGAGAGAAGATAGAAATGAACAGCTCAGAATAAATGTATTCATGTAAGGTCTGGTTTTGATCTTCAAAAATCTCAGCAGACCATGGCAGTTGAATAGATGTCCTTTATATGTCAGTGTAAACTTTATTGTTCGGGGATGGATGTGGGGCATGCTGAATTCAAAATGACTTTGTGTGACACAGGGAGTGCCGCCCTTCAAAGACCTACCACTGCAGTCTCAGAGTTACGGTGGAATACGGAGACCGACACAGAAGGAGAGCTAGAGAGAAACTAGAGAAAACATGAAGTCCTCACGAGCAATTGTGCGTGAAGTCACCCATCCTGGGTACGGGATCAGTGTAACAGTTAGACTACCCCCACCTCCCGTCAGGAAGGGTTCATCTGCACAGGGAGATGGACAAAAATACTCCCGGCACCACAGGGGAAATTTAAGCAAAAATCCACAATGCTTCTTAAATAAAACTGGCCATGCTAAGAGGAGCCTGGGGTTGCTAGCATAGCAGAGGGGGCATGACACCTGTTCTGAGTCAATGGCTACTGCAGCTTCACTTGCAAGGCTGGTAATCTACACCGCTAGCCTCATAACATTAATACGTCCCCCTCCTCCCACAGGCTCATCTGTCACTTGAACCCTACCATAGACATTAAACCACAATCAAATCGCTTTAATGCACCGCGATGTCTGTGGAGACTTCAATGTCTGCAGCTGGTCTGCTCTGGTGAACAGTATCACCAAAATGGGGAAAACAGGAGAAGAGCAGATTAGCAGATTAACAAGAAAGTGTTATGTTCTTAGTGAGAGTCCCTATTTATTAATAGGATGTGGATACATCTTACATCAGCTCTCTCTCTCTCTCTCAGATGTTTGCCTTGGACGTTGAAAATTTTGCCTCGACATGTACATAGAGTGAAGATGGCAATCAGATGTCTGAGGAGGTTGTCCCTCCCGCCCCACCCTGATCATTCTTCTTCTTTGTCCCTATTTCTATTTCCTTAGAAGAAAAATATATATTTTGATGTTAACCTGAATTAAAAATCCCCAATTTGTGCTTCACTTTGTTTAAGTGTGGGGCATTGAGATAGTGTGGATTTTGTCGGATATACCTTACTTGTGGTCATGGAGTATGAAGAAAAGACACAGCTAGAAAAAAGTGGAACTTCAGCAGTTCTAAAAATTGTTGTGTTAAAGGAGGCAGAGAAGTGTGCCCATTACCTGCCTGCGTGTGTGTGTGTGTGTGTGTGTGTGTGTGTGTGTGTGTGTG
>JAOVYW010020077.1:1822-14811 GCA_025775045.1 Hiodon tergisus | reverse complement strand
GTGTGTGTGTGTGTGTGTGTGTGTGTGTGTGTGTGTGTGTGCGCGCACATGCGTGTGTGCTTGGTAGCCTGGTGGACAAACCATGGACAAGTACAGACAAGAACAGATTTTACAGGTAAGTAGTATGTGAGAACTGTGAATTTGTGTGTCATTGTTGAGGGAAAAAGGTTTTCACAGGCCTCCCCTCCATCCTGAATGAAAAGCAATTGGGAAATGAAAATGCAAAGTTTCTGAATATGTCTCTTTATTCGTCAATTTGTTTGTACATCATGTTGGATGTCAACAGTTACCAAATGATGAGGAGGACAAAGTCTCTCTATTGTCCAACCTCAGTCTAGAGGGCTGCTTCCTGTTTTTCACCCTTACTACAACACGCTGACAGCTATACAACACACTACCCTATGGAGAGTGTGTTTATACATACACATAGTACATCACATTGAGGAATGATATGGATTCTGCTGCATCTGTGCCACTGATGTCATTCAATACTTTTAATCTCTCCTTGCTAAAAATAGATCTGAAATGCCACAGTGCGATAAACCAAACAGCTTCTGTGCGACAGCTCGTACCAAGGTCAGAATATTCGGGATAGCAAAGGCTGATTGGAAAGGTAACATCCGTCTATTCAGGTGGATGACACAATGCCTGAGTAAAATGGCAGAGGACTGCTGTGGACTTATCTGGTGGCAGTTTATAAACAAGATATTTTCATGACAGAGCTCTCCCTCATCACTTGACAACTGCTAAATCCTAAAGCCCCCTCTTTTGTTTCCTCTCCTTCCATTGTTTCTCTCACTATCCCTGCCTTTTCAGGTTAACTTGCCAGTAGCTTGTATTGCGTATGTTGTGTTGACTCAAGACAAAAAACTAGAGTCCTTCTACTCATTGGTTAAGGCAATCAACAGTTTAAGATGACATGGACAACAAAGGCGATGAGATTGACAGGGATGGAGTCAGATGGATTATGTGGATAAGAGCCTCACTTTACCCTCTGGTCAGGTACCCTCTGGCTCCGATTGGCCACTTCTTGGCACTGTCTAATCCATTGACATTTCAGCTATACACCATACAATTTTACCATGCTGCACTATTTCCAAATGGTCTTTACCAGCCACCAACTCAACATTGAATACAGTGAATAAATTGTATTGTACTACAAATAGCTTCACGTATCGGTGGAAATATGGAGAGGGTATAGCTCAGGCGGCTGACACATGATTTACTTAGTAAAGGGGCCATGGGAAAACAAACAGTGTGGTCTTTTCTTCTAGCAGATATCTCTATCTAGCAGACATGCAGTGTTGTGTAACCTCAGGAAAAAAATCAAATAAACATTTATCTATACATACTCAGTCATTCTCCTTTTAAATTAAAAAAAAATTGTAAACATGCACTCTTCCCACTAAAGAGCCTTCTTTGACACAGGGGGCTGTGAAAGAATGACATACATCATATTTTCAGTCGACCTTCTGTGGGACTCCAACCAGCAAAAGCTGTATTTCCTACAGAGAATATATCCACCTCCATTGAAATGAGCAGCCAACCCCTGTGGTTGTAATTTCTGGTGTGATGAAAGAGAAATCCTTCTTCAGGTGTCCCAAAATCCACCCACCCGGTAACCTGGCTGCTCCATAATGTACAGGATTTGTCTGACACTCCAAGTAAAGGAAAGTTAAAGGGAATCGGAGGTTAGCCTGATTACCCCATTAGTTGTTCATTTCACACTTCTTCATGACACACTGCTCTTTAATATACCGTAAAACATCAATATGTGCATGTGTACTACACATACTTTCAATATATACAAATATTGACTTTGTACATACATGATCTGTTGCTATACATCTATATTTTCAATAGTAAATTCTTATAATTCTTTAATTATTGATGGGTATACCAAGGTAAATAGAGAGGGAATTGCAAATTTGTTGCCCGGTCACTTGCCCCTTGTCCAACAACTTTCTGAGAATGACCGTGTTTTTAAACGTCCTCTGCCTTGATTATTTAAAATCTTTTGCTCGAAGTAAGCCACACCTGTGAGGGACTTATTATGCCGGAGGCATACCTTAATAATGTCCAATCCTGGCATAATTATTTTGGCCATTAATTAGGCCAGGATAGGCAATTAACTATACTTGTTTTTTTTATGGGTGACCCTACTAAATTTACATTTTACTGTGGAAAATATAGCAAGACTCTACAAGCACATTTCTGCAGCATTATTTCTGATAGCTGAGCTCAGGAACACACACATACTGTGCCAGTCACTACTGGACAAGAACTGGCAGTGACTAAGACAGCTCACAGTTAAAACACATTCTGATCCAAGTGAATTTTTCGCGGACCCCGCCTGTCACGCTGTCGTGGGACAGGAACCAAGCATAGCCCAATGCCATCTGCTGCTTCTCCTGGACCCTGGGCTCGGCTCGGTTGGATCTGCCTACTCCGCCAAACGCCGAGTGGGACAGGTGGGTACTTTGTCATCTGAACCCAAACCCGGGGGGCAGGGGGTTGGGGGGAGGGGCTTCCCCACCTGTCCCTGCGTGATGAAGGAGACATTGGTATGAGACAATGCTGTTTCATGAAGTATATCCTGAATGCTACAAGGGCAGCTCAGTAGACAAGACACTGGTCGAGTCGGATGCTAGGTACACAGTGATTAAAATATCAGACTCTCAGTGCACCGGCCCATGCGACACAGGCTGATGAAACAGTGATCCTGGATCATCTCAACGCGACCTGCATCAGTCAGACACCAGATGTGCTGCCGAGTCCAAAAACAAACAAACACTGGTGCTACGGCCTACTTCCCTGCATGTTGAGGCTGCCCATGGCCACCCATGGTCCCACCCCTCAAAAAAAAAGAAAAAAGAATAATGCATGAGCTTTCCGTTGCATCCTCCAGGTTGTGGAGTACATTGGGCCTCTGAAGAGGAACTGGGAGGAATACTAGGCATGTGCAGATCAATCATTTATTTGTCCTTGGTCTCTCCAAGCTAGTACTGGAGCTGCTGCACTCTGAACCTGACTTTGAAGCCAGTACCAGTACAAACTTTTACAACTTTATTTATTGGGTAAGTCTCTTACTCTCATCCTCTCTCTGTCGCTGTCTCCCTCTGTTGCTTTCCCATAGCTTTTGCACTGTCACTTTCTTTTCCAAACCCGCAGCTCCCTCTGATCACTGTCTGCTCTTAATTTAGTAATCCGTCCAAGGACATGGCAATATCCAGTGGTGTACCAGCGCTGGCACTGAATTGTCCTACCCATCCCTTTCAGGGCTTGAAAAGATGTGATGTGTTCCCCGGCAGAGTGGCCCTGGTGGCCGTGGGGAGGTGGCAGGGCTAGCATGGTGATGCTGGCTCCCCTTGTGGGGTAGCTGCTTATCTACCTGTCTCACAGGTCATAGTTCAAAGGGAAGTAGAGAGGAGGTAAGTAAGAGGACACAGGAAGAGGTCAAAACTCTGAGAGTTTGTCAATGAGCGTGCTTCCCCCACCGCGTCAGGGTGGAGGGCTTGTGGGAGATTCTGTCTTTTTCTCTGTGGCTTATCGCATTACAGGTCCAGCAGTCGAACCAACAGAGTTCCCCCCAAGTCCCTGGCTCTGCTTCTGTAAACCTGCACCCATCAGTCGCCAAATGTTTGGGTAATGGGTTGGTGTCCTTTGTCCTCTAGTCTCGACTCCGGTTGCGCCTCTTGAAGAAGAAGAAGGGGGTCTTTTGGGGAGGGCCCAGCAGCATGGGCACCTGGTTCTTGTGTGTGATCCTGATCTGAGGCGGAAAGAAGAATAAGTTTTCAAACAGGAAGAGGGCCTTGGGTTGCTTCAAAAGCAAATATAGTTTAAGGAGGAAGATGAGATTAAACTTGTGCTGCTCCAGTTCTAAAGCATTCATATTGGTACTCTGCTCCATTTGAGACAGAAATGGCCACATCGAAAGACTCTACAAATAGAGAAGATCGGGCGAGGTCACTCAAATACCTCTTTGCACATAAAAGCCAGGCACCATTTAAGGCGACGGAGCCTGTCAAAAAAATTTGTTTGAGGAGCCTGTGGATTTCACTGTGCCTTCCCGGATGATTGTCCTTGAGCCCACAACGCATCTGATTTTTATATTTTACCTTGAAGGTTAACCTACAGCATTCTCAAGAAAATGAAACTTAAAGCCTATTGCATTCCTGAATGATGCAACCAGAGATTGACGGGGGCCTCGGAGTGTCAGTATGTTGTTGTTTTTTATTATCGTTTTCACACAAGCACTTTGTATAGAATAAATTATTCTGCTTTTGCCGTATATGAGTGGATTCTGGTTTGTATTTCCTCTTTCATAATGGCACAATCAGTCATCAATGTAGATTGGTGAGTGAAAGCTGTTCAGATTGGGAGGACAAGGGCCCTCGCGCGTCCTACTCACCGTGCAGGGAGGCTGCATCCAGGGCTCCCCGTCAATCTGCATGGGCATCAGCCGGGACGTCCTGCCAGAGGGGAAAGGGGGGTGGGGAGGTGGTCATAGCATGCTCAGAACCGGGGCAGACTCCCGGTCACACCGTATGGCAACCGAACACTGCCCCTTTTGTTACTGTGGGCCTTTTCCCTGCCAGGCCCCCTTCCATAACCCAGAGAAAGCATGCCCGTCCCTCCCCCAGCACCCAGAGTTAGTTTAAGTCATTCTGCTGTGCAGCTCCAGAAAAGGAAACCAGTGTGAGGGGATAATAAACAATAAACTCCATTTACTTTGGTTTTGGAACGTTTCAGGGGCTGGGGCAGGTGAGGGAAACCTTACAGCAGAGTGAAAAGACCTGAATGTTTTCTCAAATGAACAATGGGGCTTTTTGCTGAAGTCATGTAGACCACTTAATGAAAGGCAAAATATAATCTTAACATCTGAAGCCTTCGACCAAAAACATTGTGGACATACTTTTCATACAAATAGCAAATTACCACGAACAAATACAGCTGCTTTTCCTTCAAACTTCACAGAGCTGCCTTTCCTGTTCAGATTTACAAAGTAGACGGTCAAAGGTTGGATTTTCTGTATGTACACCTCAGCAGAACAGGTTACAGAAAATGTGACAGCAGAAGAAAGGATGGCTCAGAGGGCACTTTTGTCTGTTTCATTGAGCTTGTGGCCCTGGCGTTGGGGGCGGGGGGTTCCTGACCTGATAGTGACATTTGCGCACTGTGCCAGCCTACGGCCGGCACTCTTCAGCCCGGTGTAGATCTGTCCCATCTCGATCGCCCCCTCTAGCCCGACCACCTCCAGCAGCTGGTCGCTCAGGTCTGTCCAGAGAGGGGAAGAAAGAGGGAGAGGGTAAAGGTTGGTGCTTCCTGGGTGTAGAAAGGACATTGTGAGAGACATTGCTGTTTCTGTGTATCAGCTGCAATGTTTGTGAGATGACTGGAAACTTCACAATTTACTCCTCTACTGATCACAATTTTGTTTATATCGGATGAACACAATTCAATTTATTGCAATGTCCCTCAAAAGATTAGTAACTACAGTAAAATATCAGGACACAAACATTCCACATTGGATCCGTTAAGGTATTCCACACCAATCAAGACATGGGTTTTTACTCTTTTGTTTTAAGATTAGCAGATTAACATAGGTCTCTAAATTTTTAAATAATACCTCTTTATATTCACTTACAGGAAGTTGACTGTTGATGGGTTCCATGTCATCCATATCCCAAACATAATATAAATGCAATGCCTATGTTTAGAATTACAGCATAGCTTGTTTTATTGTCAGTTACTTATGCTGCACACAAAAGGTACATTGTAACATACTGAGTCAATAAAAAAGATGTATCAGTCTTTTTGAAATTTCATATTGACAGATATTTTACTACAAATGGAATCACAGCACCAGTACTTTAATGAAATGGAAAGACTTAATATAATTTTACTTTGTTAAATTGTATTTTATATGTATTTTTTATATGTATTTTTTAAATAATTTGTAGACCATACACATTATTTCCCATTCCACTCTCTACTTCAGTAATGCTGGTTTGCATACCATTTTTCCTGTCTTTATCCTATAGGGCAATCCGTCTCATGCCAAACAGCTATTGAAACATGCAATCTCTCTCTGTCCTATGTCAGGGCTATCCATTCACCAGGCTGGCCCAAATTTTGGCCCAGGGACAGGGACATTCCTGCAGGCGTTTCAGGGCTATGCAACTAATTAACTCTCTGTAAGGTGCAAGACTCCAAACACCACCTTCTAGAAAACACACAGCCACACACACACAATAACGACAAAGGCTAAAAGTGAAATGGTTTTTAAATCTTTTTGCATGGACAAACATGGACGCCATATATTTTGAATGGGTTGTCATTTGCACGTCCCAATAGAGAAGGCCATCGCTTTGTGCGGTCACTCGACTTTGTTTGCATTCTAGGACAAACAGGAAGCAGATGTTTGGCATTTTGAAGAGCAGAGAGGTTGTGCAAGATGGGTCATGTATTAAGTCATAAGGATCACTAACAGTGACTTTAGTACTCATCAGCTGGAGATCCATTAGGGTTTACAAGTTTCAAGATGGTCAATTGTCACAAAAAACTTTCTTAAAAATAAATGTTGGTAATAATATTAATAATAATTATAATTATAATTATTATATTTTATGGTAATTTCACATTACAAAATTAATTAAGCATGGTTAAATTATTTGTTACTAAATATGACAGACCATAAATGGACCTTACAAAACAGCCAATTAAACCATATTTCTCTCAAATGACTTTACTCATGTAAACAGTGATATGTGCGTGAAATGGGTCATCGAAGTCAAAGTGAAATAACCCTGAGCTCTGAGGACTGAGCTATTAATGTGTTAGGACTTACAGTTTTATGTACTTGAGCACGTTGTGAGTGACATATTGTGTCTGGTTTCTACCTTTCAGTCAGCAACTTTTACGGCATAATGTGATGCCACCAACCCTGGAGGTACATGCACTTAAGGGATCAAGATAGCTTCTGTACAGCTTACCCAATCATTGGACTATATCTGAGTTAATGGCCCGACTGCGATACTTACATAGAGGCAGAAAGTGAATCATGTGTATCAAAGACACCCCTGCAGATGGAGTGAAGTCATTATTTTGGATGGGGGGAGGCGTGGTAATATAAGCAATCCTAGTCGTTTTCAAAAAAATATTTCAAAATCATTTTTTGTCATCTCAAAAACCGTGAGGATATTTTTTTAGGTTCCGGGGTGTGTATATATTTTTCAATGGATATTACTGTCATATATCATTATGTCTTTATACACCCTTCTGGTAATTACTGTTTGTTTTTAGAAAGGTGGAAGTACTTACATATCTGTGTTACCCAAGATTGAAACAGTAAACAACTTGATAAAAACTGAAAAGGGGGGCGATGTGACATATTAAAGGACCATGGAAAGTCACAGAAGTGAAACGTCAGCAACGCGTCAGATGCAGCTCTCCCGTTTCATGCTCTCTCTGTTTTCAGATTTACTTCCCCACCCCCTCCAGCACAAAAAAACACTTTCTTTCTCCAGGTCTCTTGTTATTTTGTGCTTCGTATTTCACTAGCTGTGCATCCATGACAAAGATCTCGCTTTTCCTTCATTGGAAATGTTCTCTGCTCTTCCATCACTATTCTGCTTAAGCTGTTTGCCTCGGCAAAGCAACGCTATTAATAGACTGCAAACTGCCTATTACATAACCCTACCAGGGTGCTTTCTGGCGCGGACTGTCGGCTCTGCCGAACAATGCTTGCTACCACTGTGCCGCAGGCAGTCAAACAGGTGGCTGCCAACAAGCGAGAGCAAGTAAAGCAGCAATGGGGCGGCCCCCTCTCGAATCCCCAAATGAATCAGTTTGGTGGGAGCGTGCAAGGAGCCAAGAGAGTTAAACCAGTGGTGGATAAATGACAAACGCAGGTGAATGCTAGTGAATTGTACAAAAACCAGTCCCTGAAGCTATGGGTTTTACTTCCCTACAGAGGGAGAAACTTGACAGCTGCCTGGTACACTACCCAGGCTCTGAAACATATTCTCCCATGGGACATTTTCATCAAAATGATGTCGTCCCTGTCCTACTAATGGAGCTACCTCTGCTTTGTATCTGCATCAGCGCCTCCAACTTGCAGAAACGTTGTAGTAAAGTCGCAGAGAAGTTGAAACCCAGGATTTATTCAACACAGTTTGCTTTTTTCCGGAAGAGTGAAGCTAACTCCCCATTACTGCGACATTGTAGCAATCTTGACGCGATGTTGCAGAGAAGTTGCAAGATCACTGGAAGCTAGGGTTTACTATTTGTGGCTTGCTTTTTCCCCTCCTTACTCCACCTCTTCGAACGTGGCTAAGGAAACTGGACAACACCCCTTGAGAGATGTGGAGGGAGTTTCATTTGGCCGACTAACAATACACAAATAGACTGACGCATGTCTCTGTACTCAAAACCCCTGCTCAGTCTGTGGCATGTTTCTCCTGCCATTCTGTGACCTGCGGACATGTGGCAGATGAAACAAACGTTGATGCATAAGGAACAGAGGCAGCATGGTATTTTTTCCCCACAATCAGCATTGCCACATCTCCCTGAATGAAGCCCTGCTATTCACACGCCCTCAAAATTTTCCAAAGTGTCTGGTCCTGTTCTCCTGTCGCTCACAAACTCGCAAACATCCCCCTCTTTAATGAAAGTGCTGTATTTATTGTACTGTCCATGAGAACTGCACAGTTTTGCCAAAATTCTTGATCGACTGTCAATTCAGTTTGTGAAGTCTGCTCTTGAGCGTAAGACTCGGTTTATTTTAAATGGAATCTTGAATAATTGCCATTATGATAACCATGGAGGTCCTTCTCAAACACAAATGGACACACAGGACTCCCAAACGCATACGCATTTACGTGTGTAACAGTAACAAGCCCCTTGTCGACAAGTCCCTAAAAATAGTTCCTACCACGTAGTGTTCTGACGCAGGTCTATTGTCAGGGGGCAGTTTAATTATTGCTCAGGAGCGTGACTGAAAGGCAAACAGTTTGGGAATCCAGCCAAGCCAGTCACCGTTGCCCAAACCCCTCCCCAAAACCTTTACCAAAAAATGTGACTATCGACCGAGGAAACAGGACTGGGGTGAAATGCTGGGAGCTCATTTTGTTTGGGTCCCTATGAGTTCCCAGACCCTCTGTCCAGTACGCCCACAGGTGCAGAGCGGAACACTTCATGCTTTAAGCAGAAGAGGAGCCCCGACACATGTTAAGAGTGCTTCCTGTATCAGTGGACTGGAGTGCTGCAGATTTATATGAACTCATAAAACATATTTATGAATTTGTCGTTTCACACTGTCTGATGTCTCCGTTTTGAACACTTCCTACCTCTATCTCTCTTTATAGCCTCGTTATGCTACTGACTAATTCACAGCTAGACATTCCTGTGGCTTGGATGCACACTTTAGAGTTCTCCAGGATTTGTGCTGTGCAAAAAAGTTCAAAGTTGACTGCTTTGACTACAGTGGATAGTATTAAATCTTATCGCTGCCATGCAAATGATCATGGCACACATTTAAAAGGCGGATCAAGGCAAAGACTCCCCCTCTCACACACTCCCACACTTTGCTTCGCTGAAACCAGAGATGCACATCTTTCCAATCTGTTTTCAAATAGGATTAGGGAATGGAGCTAATTTAAAAAAAGGCTAAATCCTTGAGGGAACATTGCCTCACTTATTCGCTCTCACACAACAGACACACACACACACGCACACACAGACACACAGACACACACACACACACACATATGCCTGTGCACATATTCACACACTCACACATACACACACACACACACACACATGCATGTACGCACACACACAAAGCTGTTTACACACCTAACATGGGAACGTACACAAATGTGCACACATACAATGACACAGTTCTGTGGCTAGCATGATCGTTCCTTGAAAGGTAAGTCTTGACCTGAAATCTAAAAAGCTCCGTTAATCTGCTTGCCTGGAGCAAACACCCCTGATTGACATTCAATGACTGCCTCACAAATCCTTGGAGGGATCAACAATGTCAACCCAAAGCACTGACTGGGAAAGTAATAGCCTGAAACAGAAGCTAGTTTTCCATCTGGGCCTTCACCATCACAACATCAAAACCACCTTGGTCTGATGATAGCATAAATATAAAACCTTATATTCGCAACATAGTTGGATTCAAATTGACTGAAATCTTTTCTGCTGTCAGACCTTGCTAACCTCAAACCCCTTTTTTCCTATGTTCAGAAACAGCCCATTAATGTAAAATCATTTTATGAGTAGTGTAATATTAACTTTTAAGTTAAAATGAGAGGGCAATAATATGATGAGTATGGATTTTTTTTAAAGCTTCTTCAGCTGGGAATGGGCAGGGGGGTTTCTGAAAAACCTCTCCAGGGTTTAAGTTAGTAGGTACGTCAGTACTTTATTTACTCCCAAGGGCAAATTCATTCTCAGTAGCTGGTACACACAGGACCACAAGTAAAAACATACAATATATAAAAACAGTAGAGTAAACTAACAATCAACACAAGAAAATACTGCGATCATAAGCCACTAGGTGCAAACTACAAAAACTACAATGCCACATCACAATATTGACAATATCATGGTACTATACACACATTTCAAACACAAGTAGATAAACAATTAACTAAGCACAAAAGTGCAGTAACTCAAAGGACCTCAACAACCAGCAACAGACTACAATCAATCATGATAACATCTTATAGCTGCTGGGATAGAAGACCTCCTGTATCTCCTGGTGATGAGGCTTCCACTGAATGTGCTCTGCAGCTGCTTTATAAGACAATAAAGGGGTATGCTTCCTGACTAGCAATAGACTGAATCTTCAGCTCCCTCTTCCTCTCAACCATGACCTCAAGGGGGATGAGCTCCAAATACATGGTGGGGCTTTTCTTTTCCTGCTGTTGACTCTTTTGGTATCTCTCTTGCTAACCTAACCCTTCCACAACACACTATTAGCATCAAAAATGACACTGGCCATTACACTTTGAAAAAACTTGCTAAGCATCTCGGTACAAACTTTTAAACCCCTGAGTTTCCTTAAACAGAAAAGAATAATCTGACCTTTCATGTAATGTTTTCACAGCTATTTGTGGGATTGAGTACAGACAGAATGTCCTCTTATGGCAAAACTCACGCCATGAGCATGTTTAGAGAGACACCCTGTTGAAATTGATTGAGAGGTTTACACGTACTGCATGGCTGGGTAACATTGTAGCAGACTCACTGATCATTACTGTGGGGGAGTTCTGTGCAGTGCTGTCTGGCTGCCAGTGGGGCACTAAAAGATTGCAGATATGAGTCACCCAACTGGCGACAGCACACTCCCCCCTCTCCCCTCCACACCGCTCCACACACATTTCTCTCTCTAGTTCACTAGGACCCAAAGGTCTCCATGGAAACTGGAGTATAAGCAGTTGAGCATTGAGTAAAATGAAGGTGGAAGGAGAGGTGGCAGAAGGACAGGTGACAATGAGAGGCTAAATGTGAGAGAGAGAAAAGACTGAAGGAGCGAATGAGTGAGAGAGGAGAATACTGAGACATAAAGACAGATGGAAGCAGCCAATGGTGACTGCGAAGTCTCCTGTTTCTTTAAAGATTTTTATTTTATTTATAGTTCATTCAAGTTCATTATCTGGGCCCAGCCGCGTTTCAGGTTAAATCACGGTCACCGAGACAGCTGCTTGGTTTTGACCTTGGGCGCCGTTCCTGCAAGCGCAGCATTCGCTGATGACATTCGAAGTGCAACAGTTAACATTGGGTATGAGCCAGGAGTGTTATACATTAACCCTCTGGTGGGACATTTGGCCAGAAGATGATAGTACGTTGACAGCAACATTGGTAGGCTCTGTACACCTCAAGTCAGTTTTCTGAATGACAGTAAAGGCTTTTATAAATTATCCATGCCCAACCTCGTCAGTGTGATTACGAAATTACCAATGTTGGTAAACCAAAACCAAAGTCTTCCTCATCATTTAAGTCATATACCCATGTATGGAAAGATTAGATTATTGAATTCAATATATCATATCAATGCTACCTGAAACATTGAGCATTGAAAAAATACATCAATCTCTTGTCTGTTTTTGCACAGAAAACATTTCTTAAAAATTCTAATTAATCATGTGCAATAAAACCATCTGACAATCATTTCTTATGTAAGCTCCAAAACACCTATATGATTTACAGATGATCTCATTCTATATCATGAAATTTCCAAAACTGTCCATGGATGTGCACATATTGTTGGAGTATGGAGGAGTCGTACAAAGGATCCTGAAACAGGACTTACCCTGGACACAGAATTTGAGCTCCTTGGCATCGGTGACAGTGCTCACTGGTGCCCTCTCTGGCACTTTCTTGCTCATGCGGTTGTAATTGCGCCTCCTCTTGGTCTCACCCCACAGGTTCGAGCCGCCGTGCATGCTGGGAATGTTGAGGACGGCGATGCCCTCAAGAGAGGTGCTACTGAGATCCAGAATGATGCCATCACACTAAGGAGAAGTAAGAGACAAACAGACATGTAACTGGAGAACTGCTGAAAAGAGAAGAGAACTGGAGAACTTAGCGACCCTGCTAATACCACAATGTTGCTGTAATAAATCAGTACAGAAAGTTTGTTATAAAACGTTATAAATCAGGTTTTTGTAAAAGAACATGGGGAAAAGTTGGCCACACATTGGTGAATGATTTTACCATTTCATACCTCATACAGTTTCAAAACTTCAAAAAAAAAATTCTAGATAAATACACATTATCTATCTTTAACCATTTTCACTCTAATAGGAAACTGGCAGGAATATGGACAAAAAAATTCTACTTTTATGCCATGATAAAACGATTGTAAAAGAATCAAGAGGATTATTTACGCCCTTGTCAATTAGTAGCTCCTAATCAATATTTCTTACATTCTTATGTAATAAAACATAATATTACTGATCGGGGAAGAAAAG
>JAOVYW010020066.1:0-33743 GCA_025775045.1 Hiodon tergisus | reverse complement strand
CCCCCCCCCCCCCCCCCCCAATGATCGCGCTCGGTGCTTTATTTGATAAATATTTGTATAAATAAGTGTGTATTAAGTCCCAGGAAGAGGGGTATTACTAATCGGTAGCTAGCTAATAAGTAAGATCAGACTCATGCGTCGCAAAGAATGGAGCTCTTACCAGGCGTGAAATTGTGTATTATCAATTACTTATGTAACAATAATATAAGGAAAAATGTTATATTATTATCAACATGGATGTAATTTACGAACCCCTTCCTTTGAAACAAATACTACCTTGAGTGGGTTGTGCTTCACAAGTATTTTCAAGCAGATTAAGACACATTTCCAAAACAAATATTGTTCTTCATAAAATACTTTAAACAACGCCATTAGCTGCTAATACTCACCATGACCGGACTCAGTTATGCAGCTACCCCAGGCTTCAAATTATTATTTGTAGCTACTTGAGGTGTTGGCTACTCCGGCTGATGTTCATACTCTACACACAGATCCAAGTACCATTAATTGAAATCAAAACTATGTATCATAATAAATATATACTGATAATTCGGTCGTACCAAGGTAACAAATATAAATACGGATGCTGTTATTATTGTTAATAATGTTGCCACACGGGTCCGGTGGGGGGTGACACTCGATTTGCCGATTGCAAAAACAGAAGAAAACAAATCCCAAACTATGTATTTTCACTCGCAAAGATACGAACTGCAAATGTGTCGACATGCAAATAAATAAATACTTAGTTTTCAGCCCTATTCGTTCCCGTTTCTAACTTATTTTCCTGCGTGCCCCAGCTTTCCACCGCATAAACTGCTGGCTCGAATCTCTGAGGCCTTGCAGTCGCAACTTCCTCTCCGTGTAGCAGCCCCTCCCCGCCGGAAGTGAAATCTTAATCTCGGGCCGGATGGAACCGGCTGAAGCCAGTGATGTAGGGGTGAACATTTGGAAGGGTTTCTAAGTAACTACTAAAACCTTCTTTTTTTTTAATCTGCGTGCTGGAACTTATAAATATTGTAAAACGAATGAGTTGGCCTACCTAAACTAAAAACTAGAAGACTGCAAAGCAATTATTTCTGAATAATTGTATATATTTAATTAGCTTTATATCCTGTACATAAAATATGTGACCTGTTAACGGGTAAGCTAACAATGGGGGTGGCGATGATGGATAATTACATACTTAACGATAACGGCTACATTTTAGCTTCTGTGTTTGAACTTGTTAATTATATTTGGCCAGTTGTAAATGTGTGCAGATTTTGGGCTAAATGGCATAGAAATATTTGTCTGATCGAGAACAGAAATGTAAACCGGTATTATTTAACTATTTTAATCTATCGTTGATGATAACTAAATGTAATGCTAATTTTGAGGGTTTTGAGTGGAAATCAAAACGGACATTGAAATGGTACAGGAACCATAGTCAAAATCCTTGGTGGTTCAAATCCAAGGCAGTGTGTGTTGTGTGGATAAGATCAAGGGATCAATCTCATGTGGCAGCCCTTTGGCAAAGAGGGGAGCAGGACCCATTTGACTGTTGCTCTTTCTGCACACGGAAATAGACGGGACCTGGCACTGCTGCCACACCAGGTTTACGCGTAAAGGTCAGGGTGTCAAGTTCAGGAGTAGGGAGAAAAATTTAAAAACATTCTCAAGTTTCCCCCATTCCGTAAGTTTCTGCGTCAGGCCTTTGGTTTGATTCAAAAGAAGACCTTCCAAAGGGAGGCACAGATTTAGAGGCATAGCTCCTTTGGTAAAGAATCAGTAAGAAGTGTAACTACGAAGCATTCAGATTCCAACCAGCTGCCCTGTACGATAGGGGAGTCCTGCTGTTCTGTATACCATGTTACGGAACTGGAGATAAGTGAATGAAACAAAGTTCCTTATTCAATCAAACTGAATTGAGAACGTCATTAACTTCATTAACTGCCAGCGAGCGTCAACATGAGCGACAATAAAACAAAGTCATGACATACTCCGTATTGCAGACGCAGTAAATGGGCAGCAGGGGGAGCATTTGCAGCAATTTTTTTAGACAATAGTAGGATCTATGGAATTTTACAGCCTGTTCTATGTGTTCAGTAGCTTTATATTCTTTGACTTGATTATTAAAATATTACAGGTTATTTTGTATATACAGGATGCACCTACATGTTTTTTTTGAAGGAACACTTAATGACAAAGGCACAATCATTTTATGTACACACAGCAGGAACAGCTAAAGTCTATACCAAAAAGTTGAGCATGTCCATCTGGGAGCTGAAAAATGCGATTTAATAATAGAGCGGGGGAAAAAGATGGTCACTTAATTTAACCATAGTGGTGTTACAAAAGAGTTGAGCTTCAGAAAAAGCAATGTGTCTCAATGTACTAATTAAAAGTTGGAATATCAATAATCAACTAATCGCATTACTGGTTTCTTTGTTAAGAATAGCATATTCAGATGTTAAATATCAAATTGTTTCCTGGAAATTATCCTGTTTGGAGATGTAATGTGATATAGAGAGGGGGTAATTAATAAAAGTATGAATATGATTTCATGAGAATGAAATAAATAACAAGAGGAAGGATAAGTTTAAACCAAAACGGAATAAAAAAAACTTGATCATGAGTCAGGAATCAGTTTCATGATATTCACTCCCTTTGATATGAGTACAAGAACACCCGAAAAGTGATTCAGAAAAAAACAGGGCTTTGGTCTAAATATATAGACTAATGTTCTAATAAAAAATATGTATCTTGTTATGGATCTACAGCATTTCAGTCCTCCATACTGCTGCTGTCCATTGTTTTGTCAGCTACCCCAACATGGTAGGCTTTATTAAGTGTGCTTGGGCCCCATGATGGGGAGCTTGTTTTAAATGAGAAGATCCACACTGAAGTTATACATCAGTCTGTTGGAGTAAATGGAGAGCAGGGGTGAGACATACAGGTTTATGCCCAGAACCTGGTCTTGCTTATAAAGCTCTCTGGTTGGATCACATGGAAGACCCTCTGGTGCTGAGTTCAATTCAGGAGAAACTGAATGAAAGTGAAAACCCAATGTCACTGTTGTACTATCCTTCTCACACCATCTGTTTAATAGCAAGCCCCCCCAGCTATAGCTCTGCCTATGCAATTGAGTGAGACACCAGAAATACCCACAGACTTCCAGCTCACTCAGAGTAGGGTAGACCGAGTGGTTATGTCGTTGTGGCTGGGGAATTCAGCAGGGGGCGCCATCTGGATGTGTGATATGTGTGGTAGGGCCAGCAAATATGAAAATCTCTGAGGGGATAAGTATGTCTGTCACAGCAGTGTGTGCCAGATCCCAGAGGATTGAAGCCCACCCTGATTGTGTTTCACTTGTGTGTCCACGGCTGCCTAGATCTCACAATCTATGAATGGAATCATTCACATTTTCACACTTTACATTTTAACTACTAAGCTGAAATAATACTGTCCAGAGCCATGAGGTCTACCATAACTCATGAAACGTAATTCCTGCAAACCTCAGATAAATCCATAATTATATAAAGGTTTGCATCAATTTGGCTCTGGACAGTTTTATTAAACAGGCTAATGGGTCATATGAGTTAAATTTTATCTGATATTCCTTGGTAACCACTTTCTCAGCTTTTTTAAAACTCCAAACCTCAGTTGGAACCTTTCAAAAAGGTAACAACCAACATACAGTAATGTATTAAATCCACTCTGCAGATTAAAAACAGCGTTTAATTTCATTTGAACGGTTGACTGGAGAGGACTGGAGTGGTCCGATTTCTAAAAAAACTTTTTCTAAGAAAACTTCTAATGCTTCACTGGACGCTTCAAGCATTTATAATATTTAAATCTCTGATTAATAAAAATGTATTTGGGGTAACAGTATGATTAACTGCATTTATAAACACACACTCTTGGGTCAAACCACTAATGGAAATGTTTGGGGGCCTCATAATTAACAAATTTCTAGCTGTAAGTTTATATTCTATAGCACAACTGGCGATTCCAAATTGGGACGGAAAATAAGAAAATTCAGAATGAATTTATAAATTTTTTATAAAAACACACACACACTGCATTAAGGAGTTGTCACGGTTATGCAACAGCTTATGCATAAGTGAATTCAAGTCAATTTAACCCTGTCCAACCACACCAAACTAAAAATCAATTCCGCTCCACAAATAAGAAACAACTTTCTTAGGGGATATAGTGTGGATTGAAAATTTCTCAATCTAGAGAGCCAGTGAATAACCTACCGAAATCCTTTCCCACATTTCACCCCCCAAAACTTAATTAAGGCATTTGATAAAGCCAGCTTTGTGTCAGTTTTAGCCCCCCCTTCAATTTGTAATTAAAGTCTGCATTCTCCACAACAGATGCAGATTATCCCTTCTGGATTAGGATGTACTTCTTGTTGCTTGAGCAACCATCTGATTCCAAGCCACACAGAACCTGTAGGACCAGTGCTCAAAAACAAATCTGATTTCTGTCAGATACTAGTCGCATACAGTATTACAGTCTTGTAAAATAAAATCTAAAGCGCTTTTTTACTTTGAATAACGTATTAGCTTCAGACATAAGTACCATTAAATCAGTATTTATTTTATTTCAAATGGTACCTATAGGCCATTTGAACTTAAAATTAAATGTCACATGGCCTATAGGTTTTTAACTTGAAAAAGTAACACACTAACTTTTCTACCATGCTGTGATAGGTCCAGCAAACTAGCACATTTGGGTGGAATATTTAAAATTTAGAACAAATGAACCCCAGTTAAATAAACTGACTATGTATTTCTAAATCCTACCACTAAGGCCACTGTATGCTAGACCAACCTGATAAGACACAACATGATACCAATGGATTTTGTTCACTGGTGCTCGTCAGTAGGTTTTCAACAACAAAAAATAATCATGTGAGGTCTTATTGGGTCAGTCTAGAGTGTGATGGCCTTTAGGGAGTTCATCTTTTCATAGGGAAGGTATACTTTTAATTCTGAAAAATACATATATTAGATCGTTTGAGAGCTTTACAAAGATACTTTAAAAGTAAGTGAATAGAAAAGAAATATATCGAAACAAGTAGAATCTGAATACATTTAAACTTCTTGGCCTAGATAATTCTTACGAAATCTACAACATCGCTGTACCTTCTATAAAGTTACCCCATAGCCTCATAGCGATGGTCTTGTCCGTTTAAGTGAAAGCGTCATCGTCTCCAATTGCAGCAAAGTCTAGAGAATTGCATGTGTGTCACGGATCCTTCGGACCCACCTACCACTTACACTCGACTCTCTCACTCTCCTTAGTACATCAATCAATTCCTCTATTTAAACCTCACTCCCCTTCCGTTCCGTGTCTGGTCTCAACTTCATGTAGGTCTCACTTACCTAATTCTCCAGCGACTCCGGGACCCATCTCCACACCGTAAGGTTCGTTATTACAAACCCTCCACTTCGAGGAAAGTAATCATCCTCATCAGTGTCAGTATTCTGTACGAAAGCTTCCACCACTTCTACCTTGTCCAGTCACGTCATTACTTGCCTGCTGGCTCTGTTTGTGTTTGTGTATTAATAAGTACCTGCTTGGTTTCAAACATCATCTTCGAGTCTGAGTATATGTTACAAAGTGGAACCTTAAGAAAAAAGTTTTTTATTATAATTCAAAATCAGGAGGATGTGCCTCAGAGGGAAGCTTTCCACATGTAGGTCTTATTTCAAAGAAATGATAGAAATCAAGAATGACTTCCTAACCTGAATAGTATTACCGTTTTGTTTGAGTACATGTTTAATGCATTTATAGCTCATGAATATTTTGTTTAAAAGTAAATTAGGTGATAAATCTATAAATCGATCCCAGAAATTTAAACTACATTTTACTTATGAAACGTATCGCTGTTTTGGTACACAATGGCAAATAACTTGAATATCTTTCACAAGAAATACAATACAATTATAGGGTAATAATATTACTTATATTATGGTTAGGGCCTATGATTAAAGCAGCTGGATTTCTCTCAGTAGCTCACTTCCCATCATGTCTGAGGCTGAATTTGAAGCACCATTAGTCCCTATTGTGAAAGGAACAGCTGTGGCCAGGACAATTTTAGCACACTACACCCAGGTGTCACCCATGTTTAATCACCACTGGCCAATCAGATTTAAGAAGATTCAGCAAAAAAAGGGCAGCATTAATAAAGCAATAGTGGAGGTGACCTTAAAAAAATAAAAGGTCAGTAAAGTAAAGATGAAAACCGACCTATTCACACTGAACTCTACTCCAAAGCACCTTTGTTGTGGGCTGGAGATAATATTTTTGACCTTCAGCCTGATTCTTTGCTCCTAGCCTCAATGGAATTCTTAGCTACAGAGCTTCTTGAGACATGCATAACCCAAGAATAAAACTATTGACATTTGAATAGTTTCAAGATTTTTTTCCCCCCAAACCGGAAGAAGTTAAACAAAATGCTTCGAGAGTGATCAAGACATTACCCCTTCCTTCTGGGAATTGCTTTTTCTCTATATATAAACACATGTTAGTGCATATGTCTTATCAAGAGCCCCAGGCCTGTTCTGGTTAGAAGAAGTATTCGATAAATCAAAGGTGAAGTAACCTAAATTCACCATTGACCTTACTGACCTGGACATTATTGAACTCTATACGATCAAATCCTCTGCAACAATTACAACTGAAAAAGGCGCTCATGCATGGATACAGTCATTCATACACGCGCCACCTGCTCACAGACGATTAAATATAATCAGTCAGGTATACTGCACAACACCTCAATCGTATTTACTCTGTGGAAGGCGTTAGGACCCAGAGCACGTGGACGCTCGTTCCATTGCCGGGAGGTGGAGACCATGGACGCGAACAATGAAAAGGAACAGAAAAATATTATAGAGTACCATAAATCATATTCTTAGACTAACACAGGAGGAATTCAAACGGGGAATAGTTGGAACTGCGAAAAACCCAACCAATTTACAAAAAATAAAATTGTATTAAAAACATTTATTTTTAACGAATAAAACATTAAATTACAATTTTGTCTAACGAAGATCAGCGAAACATACGGGAATGCCGGGTGTCAGGTTAAACATAGAGAAGTCAACCAATTATAAACAATAAAATATCAGAAAAAATTTTTTATCCAAAGAATACGTGAAAACAATATATTGCTATTTGCTAGATTTAGTCAGCTATTTCCGCTACTATAAATAATCAGATTGTTGTTTAATTCTGAGGTTTAATTTGGAGAAGTTCTTGAATTTGAACTGGGCTATTCGATATTGGCAAGCTACCAGATTGGTCCACAGAATTGTTACTACCGAACCTACCACGCTGAAACTGTAGATGGTCCCTTACACAGGGCTTTATGGGAACGACCATAAAACAAAAAGGTGCTACGGGGATTTGAATTGACTGAATAAGAATAGAAGAACGAGCCTTCCTATACGAACATCTAAGTCACCAGTTTCTGAGGAATGATAAACCAGATAAAGGAATCGCTCAGTTATTGTAAACGCATAAAGCGTAATTTGTTATAACAGACGACCGATTTTACACAAAGCATTTTGTAGTTAGGTGTTCTTCTGTTTTGTTCGAAAAAATGCGTATGCAACGAAAATAATTTGCAGAAAGAGACGAATTGTATTCCAACTAAACTTTTTCAAAGAAAAACTACATCTTATTCTATCAGAATCACAGGCGCTAAATAAAAAGCGAACCGTAACTGGACCTTGGTGTGTTGTACTAGACCTCGTTTGGAGCGTCGGTGGTAGGGAAAATCTGCTTCGAGTGCGTCGAGTGAATGCAGGACCATGCAGGAGAAAAACCGATCGCTAGCAGGTGAGCATGGATTGACTTGCACATTAATAATAAAAGCAAAAGTTAAAATGAGCGATATGCAATTAAACATTTTTGATTATGAAACGTATTGCAAAAAAGACTCTTACTTAATGAGTTTTTCTGTACGCCGTATCAATTAGTTTTGATTTAACCTATAAACTCAGTAGACTATAGGCTATCTATAAAAAAAAATACACGTATTAACTATCGTTTGATTTAATACTAACGTCCTTTAATACCTATACATTTCTCGACTTTTGCAACAGTCGAAATGTATTTGTTTTTTTACATACACTACTCAAACTAAGACATTTTGGATGCCAGCCAACCTAATACAAACCATACACTTTTGTCATGACACAGTCAGACAGTGTCTTTTCCAGACAGATATCAATTTAATCGTATTAGCCTACTGCCTCCATGTTGCAATCCACGTTTGTTGTTGTGTGGTGGAATTAAACTATTAAAGGGCTATCCCGAGTGCAGACGACGCTCCTGGCAAAGTTGTCGACTTATCTTTGTAAGAAGCGTCGTGCTTCTTAAAATCTAACGAAGCTTTTCTACATTACGATTTACTTTTAATTAAATTCTACAGCGGACAAACACGTGACTTAACGTAAGCGGTGCGCTCTGTTGCTAGAGTTGAATTAGACGTTAATTTTTTTCTAAAACGAACCTGACTGCTAAATCGAAATGTGTAGATATAACTTTAAGGCATGTGTGCATAGAAGCAAACGATTCTAATACCAAAGAGTGCTAGGCAATTACAACCATGTGCCATGCGCAGAACGAGATGCTTGCAAATTGAATGAGTCGTTAGCAGGTTCGAATTTAGATTGTTAAAATTACTTCCTGGACTATATCTGGTTGGCATGATAATGAAATATGGAGTTACACGCAGGATAATGGCTTTGTTTTGTATATAAAATGTTTAGGACTAAATTGCTTTTCAATACCTCCGTATTGATTTTGTGTAGAGTAGGCTAAATCCAATCGTTTATTTTCTGAGGTGCGTTGTGTGCAAGTGCACCATTTCAAATAGATTTTGAGCGTTTTACAGCTCGACACAAATTTTAAGTGATGTATAAACAAATTACTGTAGTTTACTTTGGTAAGGATTATGGATGTACTACCGTGATATTTCGTTCCTTAATCTCCTGTTTAGCAGACTATACCAAATGCAGAAAAAACTACCTGGGTTCTTCTGCAGGGCTGGGCACTAGCGTTTAACTTTTGCATGATCCAGACTGCTTGACCTCAAAGTAAAGGAAAGTGCACTTTTGGTGCTCTGTAAGCTAGTGCATTACAACATGCGGTATTGCTAACACCTGTAAACGATTGAATCAGGCCAAATTACAGCGACGGTAATAGACCCAGTAAGTAGGTTGGTCAAACAAAAAGATCCTGCTAGAATGCTTTATAAACTACACTCATTCGGGAAACGAGGGAAAGCCCTCAGCCTGCTGTTATGAAAATAGTTTCCTTAAGTCTTTACCGCAAAACGAGTTGTTTACCAAAGAAGAAAGAACTAGCATCTTGTTATAGATATCTTTCCCTGTGAAGCCAAGAGTATACCGAATGACGTGAGAAAAATTGACCCTAACCCTGTCTATGTACACCCCGGGGAATTATGCGCCCGCTTAATTTTACAGATAAAACGTATGATCAAGTATTGCCGCATAATAACCCTTAAGACCGTTACTAATTGCGGATAACGCTGATGGCGAAGGCGGTATTGATCGCTTTTGCCATAAAACGCCACGACAAAAGTCACACATTGCAAAAGAGAGAGAAATTTTCCTCGACAGGTTTTTGTAAAACGTGCAACGTTGTTCTGGACCATCAGAGAAAACCTACCATTGCAAACCACCTAACCAAATCACAGAAGCATTTAAAAAGAAAAGCTGAATCGCACAGGCAGCGCACACTTTCAACGCGTTTCAACACAACGGGAGCGCCTGGATGTTGTCAGTGACTGGGTCTTAACTTGTGCCGCTGCAAACATACCGTAATCTAAAACTGACCATCCTTCGTAAGCCAATTTCTCCGACTCCCGAATATGAAAAACGTTAGCTTTTAGATACATACATGCTGTAACAAACATAGCTGACGCTGAGCGCAGCAACTAGCTCTCTGATCGAAGGCGTTCTCTTTCGGAGGACGAACTAAAATAGCTGTTTTTCACTTCAATCTCGCAATTTAAAAAGATTTAAAAAAACAATCATTTTGATTAGTCTTTGATGCTTTAATTTCTACTTGTGCTTTGGTAGTATGAGAAGTATCCAATATAACTGCACTTTTTTTTTTCATTGCACAGAACTTTTGTTTAATTGTGTGTTTGTTTTTTTGCAGTTTTTTTTTGCATCTAATTCACAGCGGGGTAATTTTGCTGAAAAGTGATTATTTATGCATTTAGTTTTAAAATGTACACCTAATGGGTCCCTTTTTTCATGGAATGATAAAGCAGTTTGTGATACAAATGTGCTGTGTGCTATATGAATACAAAATACCTGTACGTATTCCTAAAGAAGGTTAAAATACTGTTATTTTTAATTCGATTTGTAAGCAAATATTACAAAGGATTTAATGTTGCAGAATTTTGTATTTTCCTGTGCTTAATTCCCTGGGGTGTATCTATGTATCGGAGACGTAGCCATGAAGTCAACATTTGGGGGGGCACCAAATCTGCCAAATAGTTTTTATTTTATTTACATTTGTTATGTCAATATTGGAGGGGATATGTATGTATGTTATTTATATACCAACCATACTCTTCTCATTTAGAACTGAAAGAGCTATTAAAAGTCAAAATTGGTAAATTATTCAAATGTAAACTTCCCGGATATGTTTGTTTACCGTTTAAAAGATAAAGCAATGGTAAACATTTCTTTGCTCTTAAAAGTAATACAAGGTTATGATTGGATATTAAAATTCCAGACAGTTTACAATTGAATAATGTAACATTTTTTTACAACTTTTTAAATCCCTAATGAGAAGAGCATGGTTGGTAAATAAATGTTTGCAAAAATATAATTTATTGAGAATCTTATATTCCCAGTGAATTTGATAGCACTTTTTAAATAATGTGGCTTTGCTTTTCAAGGTGCAAAATATATCGGAGCTTTTTATTTTCTTTGTTCACACAAAGCAGCACATTGGGAGTCTTGGGCATCCTCACCCAGAAAATTTAAAATTACCACAGCACACGTTTCTGTCACTTTTAAAACCACCATCAAATTTCTGACCATAAAAGCTTTCCAGACATTAGTTGAGTATATATATATATATACACCCAATGGTTTGACATTACATTTCTCTCCTTAAAAAAAAAAAACATCAACTTTTTTTCTGTTTAACTTGTTCATTGTGCATCTCACGTTACCCCATTTCCCCCTCTTCTTAGATAAGAAAATCTCCATGTCTGTAGGTGGGGAAATTTCCCAATTGGTGGCACATTTATGTATGTAGGCTGCCATGTGTCAAGATTATATTCATCTGGGAAAAAACATTAGCTATCATTCTGATGATTGGCAAATTAATAACTTAATAACTTAACACATAAAATAATGTGTTATATATTACGTTTACAAGATAATCAACAAAGAAAGAAAACAAGCTAGCTAACTTCAGAAGGCAATCAATATGTAAATCCTCTAGCAGGTGTTACTTTGCTAGCTCGCTAACTGTTGATACGTCATGGGTGGGAACTGATAACCCTAATGACCTAAAATTCTCTTCTAATGTTAGCCTACTGTTATGGTTGTATCCATTTGGTAAATCATAGTCTTTAATTTCAGAAAGGAAATATTTATTTGTAATTCTGGTCAGTTATCAATTACCGCACTAGTCACTGTCTTGGTGGAATCCATGCTCCAGATTTCATCCCTGTTCAAAGCTTGGACTGGGTAATGCAACAACATGTGCTTGAAAACGCAGCTTAAAGCAGCGCATGCCAATGTATTATATGAGATTCCCGGAGCATGTATACTATATCCTAATGTAAGGATCAGGTACATATTAAAGGTACTCCTGATTCCTGGAAGGGTGGTGCGCTGCTACTGTTTACAGTGGGAAATGCTGGGATTATTATGGCTCATCATTACATTACCTTATGTCTACTCAGAAAAATATTCTGGGCCTTGAGGTGACTGCATGCAGGCTCTTAATTTTTTTGTTGTTGAAGGTCTGATATAGTCTGCTCTAGGGCCCTCTCCCACATGGCGGGAACCCATCTGTACTCTGGCACCATGGGGCAATCAATCAAGCTAAGTTAAATGTAGCTGAGGGTGAAAAAGACGGGACAGACAGAAAGACATAGAGAAAGAGACACCCTGACAGAGAGAGAGAGAGTGCTGACACCTGTGATGACCTCAAACCAATGACATGTTGTGTTGCATGCGATTAGAAGGATTGACAAGTGTTATATCTCCTTGCAGGAGAAGGTGTAATCAGCTCAGAGGTTGCCATTTTATTGCAGTCCATCTCTGTATTTTGGCAGCAGCGGGGATTAGCACCTGGATAGGATTTGAGCTGTGGGTGCCCCTGCATATCGTGGTCCATGCTTCTATATTACCAGTCTTTCTGGTGGCCCTACTGCCACTACTGCTAGCCACAGGACAGGATCAGGGTTGTTCTTTCTTTCTGTACTCCCTCATTTTCATATCGTATCAGGTATAAAGTGCCTGATGGGTAATGGTGTGACTAAGAAGGTTTGTCATGATATTAAGCTTCCTGCAATGTGTGCCCACTTAAATTTAAGCATAAATTAAATAAATGAAACTTTTTTGTTATTTCTATGTGAACGGCTAGAAACCCTACCTCAAGGTGGTAATATAGAACTCCACTAGCCATAGTGAAACTAGAGAAAATCCTCACACATCTAGGGAAGACATTTATCTCCATAACATTTTCAACCTAGGATCACAAGGTCTGGAATGCTGAGACTGCTTCTCTGGCTCTGGTCATAAAGAGGCACAGAAGGCCTGAAGACACAAATTGAATGCTTGAATGTTTAAAATGTAATGAATGACACAGAAACATATTAGAAACACAATGGTGACTCGGTTTAATAAACCTCTAACCATTGGGGAGTGAGGCATGAACATCAATAATGTGCTAGCAGGGAAGCCAAATTAGACGAAAAGACACTAAAAGTGTGTTGTTGAACGCATTACTTATGAACTGAGACTGTACAGAAGGACAGAAAAACATGCTGCTTGGTTGGGGGCATTCTCGTCTTGGGCCTTGTTCGTGCCCCAACCATGTTTGTTGCCACTTAAGCAGCCCTGTCATATTCGGCTCTGCTCAGGAGTAGTGGTGGGCTCTGGCCGAGGAGGAAAATTACCCCTAATAACACACCTTATTTGCCTTTTACCTTTGTTGTGTCTGAATGGGGTGCTCATCCACTGAGTTGCCACATTATTAGGTACCCCTACCCTATAGTTATTTTTTGCCCTCAGAACAGCCTGAATTTGTCAGGGCATGAACTCAGCAAGATTTCGAAAGCACACCACAGGGATGCTGGCCCATGTTGACTCCATTGCGTCCTTTTGTTGTTGCAAATTGTATGATGGAGGGTCTGAATAGTTTGTTCTATCTTATCACAGGGATGCCTGATTGGAAACCCAGCACGGTTACTGTTTCCGAGATACTTATATCAGCATGTAATCCCTTTTCTCTCACTTCCAAAGTAGAGCTACAGAGCAGTAGGGTTCTTGCTAATCGCAGGGCTCATACAGGTGTTGCTCAGGGCATCCAATCTATATAATGGGTTTGGGAGTGAACTGTGCTAAAGCCTAGAAAACAGCGAGGTTAGTGAGCGGTGTGAGGTTGTAGCATGTAGGCAGTAGCAGAGATATGCTTTCATACTGGGGATGGCAATAGAGCGGGCACTCTTGTAGCACTATCTTTGTAGTCTGGTGACCAGAATAGTGAGACAAGTTTGAGACTGTATTTGCTGGGTTGGCTTCTTCTACTCTCTGATTCTGGCTCTGACTATAGTAAGGCCCACGTGGCTCTATATGAATAGGGCTATTACTTTTCTCGTTCCCCAAAGGATTCCACTCAGGCTCAAAACAGCCATTCACTTAAAGGCGGTGAACTCAGAACTAAAAAAGGCAGCACACACTACAACTGTACTACCCAATTCTTTATTCCTTTACTAATTCATGTGTATATTTCTGTGCTGGCACTGCTTTTAAAAATGACTTTGTGGATGATAGATGAAATCAGCAGCAGGCCTGATAAATTTTATACAGAGAAAGCTCTCAGCTGCCAAGTTTCCTATCAAAATCAGCCAGGCGATAACCTTTCAGGTCAATTGATCAGTAGCGACAAGTCTGTAGGTTTTTGGGGGCAACAAGTCAGCCTTGGACCTACTTGATATACTGATGACAGGTGTATGGACTCTCAGTGTCCCCAGAAATGTTCTCCAGACAAAATCAGGCTGGAAATCTCAGCTCAGCTGCACTTCATGCATGGGGCTGGGTTCTGCGAGCAATCAGGAAAGAAGGGTTCTACGAGGAAGCTGTTTTAAGAAAGCTGGTCGTGGCCTACATTCTTTGTCCTTGAGAGCGATGAAGAGAGGTATCTTAATCGTGCTTCGGCCCCAGACTCTGGAAACAGACAGAAGAAAGTAGGTCAACGTGGAGTGGAGTGAGTCATATTCAAACGTCTGAGAGTTTTATTACTTTCACAAAGAAAGGAAATTTTTCATTGTACTGTGTCTATGTGTGTTGCTTGATATCAATGTTTCTAGGGGGTGGAGGTAAATATATCTGCCCCTCAAAAACACAATATTATAAAAAATAATCAATCAAGATTTCAAGGACACCCCCCCCCCCCCCAAAACAAAATCCATCCTACTTAAGTGCTTACTCATTATAGCTATGTTAACCTGTTTTATATTTAAAAAAATCTCCACATTTGTGAACTATCCAGAAAAATGAAGATTCAATTATGGAATTGCTCATCATAGAGATCTGGTATTGAGAACTAAAAAAGGAAACAATCAAACCGTCAACAATACATTTCTTCCCAGTTTCAACTGTGCATTGCGTCTGTAATGTGCTAGCGATTGTCCTCTTACTGAGGCTTTTTTTTAAACTTCTGGCCCTTACTGTTACGTTTTGAAGAGTAGTAGGAGGCCGACAGTGATGTTTAAATTGGGCTGTTCAGAAATGGAAATGAACATTGCCTGCTGCATCATAACTAGGACAAGGGCAAAGGTATCGTAGCAGAAATGCTGCTTGTCCACAGAGAACATTCCATATGCAGAACACCCCACTTGTCTTTTAATAGCATGTTCCCGACTTATGAGGCAACAAGACTGCACTTAGGGGTTTCTGACAAGGCACTGGCTTCATCCTGACCTGTAGGACCAGTTAATTTTCCCTCCCTGCAGCCGGTGTCGTTACAGTTTTATTGCAAAAGAGTGAATATAAAATATATGATATAGGCCATAAAACCAATGACTAAACATTAAACCAGTTTAAAGACTGGATTACTCCTATAAAATTTTAATAAAGAAAACTGACACAGTTTCCAACAATATATGAAAACAACGGGTGCATTTTCATGTGAAATCAATTGAAGCATTGCGTTTACTATTATATTAAACTTTAAAAATATGATCATTTACTGCCTTAAAGCAACAGTTGTCTGGCAGAGTGTGTAAAATGAGTTACGAAAAGGTGGATGATGGTTCAAACCTGAGTGCTGCTGTTGTACCCCTGAGCTATGTACTTAATCTGAGACTTAAAACTAGAGACAAATTCCTTGTGTGGGTACTCATATATGGCCAATAAAGCTGATTCTGATTCTGAACTGCTCCTGTAAATATCCTGTCTGTAAAACAACATTAAATTGTAATGTTTCTGGTAGGCAGTTGAATATTAATAATAACCATGGGTTTGTAACATTTTTTAATCTCCAAGTAGGGTGGCTATCAAGACGTTGAATGTGTCCTTTTCCTCCATGCTTGTTTATAAACAAATCAGGACTGGTGTCCACTGACTTGACACTTTGGTCAAGTGTTGTCCTTTTTCCTTGTAAATCTCACTTTTGTAATAAACGCATGAAGTTGAGCAGACCTAAGGTGCTTTATGGAGGTTGGTATTGGATTGCACAGCATAGTATCCCTCCCTCCCATATATTACAGAAATAAGCAGCAGGCTAAGAAAACATCTCCGCAATGAAAAATTTGTTGAGAGGAGGAGATTGTATGGATTATTTTGATGCTTGCCGTTTCAAAACATGTAAGATGCCACTGAACTTCAGACCTGCAGCTGTGCTTTTGCTGCATAGAGGTGCCTGTTCACAGTCATGTTTCACTGTGCTGCTGTTGGAGAAATATATTTTTCTTCAAATGCACGGTCTACCGTAGGGAAAAGCACGGGGATATTTAATATGGGATGGTGGAGAGTTTGTTAAGGAGGAATGGATACAAAGAAAGACAGTCAGGCCAGTAGAACACAGGCAGACAACAGAGGGACGGTGTATTTGTTTGTTATAACACAATTAAGACACTGCAGGGAATGTCGTGTTCTCCTGATGAACCCTGTGGAAGATATGGCGTGTGAATATAGCATTCTTATCTGCATTCAGGTATAATGGGAGGCGGGAAGGGCTGCGTTTTCGCCTTCCCAGAAGCTTCAGCATCCAGGTTTGTTTTCATTGGGTTTATAAATATACTGTAAATCAATGCAAGGATGAGTAAATGCTTTTGATCACTGCAGAGGCTTTCAGTGAGGAAGACGGCATGCATGTAATGGCACACTTACGCCGGAGATAAGCACGCTCACCTTGGAGCCATCTGTGAGCTATGCCGGTGTAGTGCAATCGATCCTCTCTTCTACAGAGGAGCAAAATGAGAGACTATGACTTACTATGCACATCATTTTATTTATTTAGATTTTGTGGAAGTAAAAGCTTGATAAATTACTTTATTAAAAGCTTTATGATGTATGAGACCTTAGCAGATTGCACGTTTGTTGCAGTATGCGTTGCTGTATTTCTGTAAGAAAGCTGAGTAATCTTAATTGAAAGAATGGGAAGGAAGAAAAAGACCAATGAAGAGATAAGGGGGGGGGGGGGGTGAGGAGGGAGACAGGGGCAGGTCCACTGGCGACTTGTTCCTACATTTGAACATGTTTTGCCTTCTTTTTCACCTGGGCGATACAGCTAATTAAATCGGTGCATTGCAAAGAGGTGAGGAATGACTCGGCCTCTTGTGTTCAGTCTGTCTCACAGCACTGCGATGAGTGGAGGGGGCGGGGGTACCAGCGGCGTGGCCAGCTGTTGCGAGGTGCCCGTGGAGGACATGCAAGCCCTGGCCATCGGCTCGCTTTCTGACGACGACGTCCACAAGCACTACCAGCTCATCCGCGAGTTGGGCAAGGGTACCTATGGCAAGGTGGACTTAGTGGCGCACTGCACGCAAGGTGAGCAAGAGGAGAGGGGTCGTCCCCCAGGGGTTTTCACACCCTTTCATAACACCACCCCCCATGCTGTGACTGAGGGTCCATGACAACAGGACTTGATGTGATGGCTCCAAAATCTTAATGCCTTTCTCCTCGCCCTTGAAAATGTAGAGTGGAATAATTTTGACAGGATGGACTCTGTGATGTTTATTTAAGAAATAAGATAATCTAAGTGGCTGACGGCGGTCCAGGGATTGTCACTGAAAATTAGTGCGATGGACTAGCGGCTCCAAGGCCTGCTTATCTGCAGCTGTGGATTTTATTGCTGGTTGCAAACAAGCTGTATTTGGACAAGCTGATGGGAAAGCTTATGTTGTTTACTGGCTTTTTTGTGCTGTATTATGCTGCATGGCAGTTCAAGGTTTGATCATTTTCCTTTTGGGTTTTTAAGAATTCCCACCTGTGCTGTCAGGGTCATTGGTGTTTGTTTCACATTGTCTCTCATTTGGGGTTGTGTATGTGCCTTTCTCAGGTACAAAGCTGGCACTGAAGTTTGTCAACAAGAATAAGACCAAGCTGAAGAGTTTCCTGAGAGAGTACAGCATCACTAGAAACCTCAGCAGCTGCCCCTTCATCATTAAGGTGCTGGATGTGCTGTTTGAGACCGAAGACAGCTATGTCTTCGGCCAGGAGTACGCCCCCGCCGGAGACCTGTTCGATATCATCCCACCTCAGGTATGCCCCAGTCCCCCCATGTACTCCATTTTCATCAGAAATTGGCATGCTGAGCTGGAGAGTGATTTTGAAGCATATGTAAAGTCTTTTTGAATTAACCCCATTTCTTAGTTATTCTTGGGGTCTTTGTGTTGATGCTGCTGATCTGGCAGTTTTCCGTCAGAGTCGCAGATGGTTAAAATGGTTTTATTGAGATGGGTTAAGGTATTAAGCTGCTCAGCCTCTATCTGTCCCAGGTGGGCTTGCCAGAGGACATGGTGAAGCGCTGCATCCAGCAGCTTGGCCTGGCTCTGGACTTTATGCACAGCCGGAGCCTGGTGCACCGTGATGTTAAGCCTGAGAATGTGCTGCTTTTCGACACCGAGTGCCGGCGCGTCAAGTTGGCCGACTTCGGCATGACGCGGCGAGTGGGCTGCCGGGTCCGGCGCATCAGTGGCACTATCCCCTACACAGCGCCGGAGGTGTGCAAAGCTAGCCGGGCCGAGGGCTTCCTGGTGGACAGCAGCCTGGATGTGTGGGCCTTCGGGGTGCTCATCTTCTGCATGCTGACTGGTAACTTTCCCTGGGAGGCCGCCTTGCCCTCTGACGCGTTCTACGAGGAGTTTTGCCGCTGGCAGCGGGGCCCCTGCCGGCCCGGCGCCTTCCCCTCGCAGTGGCGCCGCTTCTCAGAGGAAGCCCTGCGCATGTTCCAGCGCCTGCTGGCTGCCGAGCCGGAGCGGCGCTGCGCCGTCAAGAACGTCTTCTGCTTTATCAAGTATGAGATGATGAGCGAGCTGCGGCACCGATCCTCCTGCAGGAGAAAACGGCCAGAGCGTGGTGGCACTTCCTCCTCCTCGCACACCGGTTACCGGCCCTCTGAGCCCCCTGCCCCACCCTCCTCCTCCACCTCCTGCCTCCGGCTGGCACCCCTCAAGCGTAGCATCCCTTCTGACCCACACTCCTCCCACCTGGATCCTGGCCTGCAACACTCCCCTGGGCGCCAGGAGAAGAGCAAAGGCCAGATGGTGATGGCCACGGCGATTGAGATCTGCGTGTGACGGCCAGAGCATGCGTGGGGTGAGCTATCTGGAATCACATGCCCTGCTACCAGCAGAAGCCTTATGATGTCTGTGTGTTTGCTCTAAGCTTAAAACCAAATTTGTTCTCACCCCACCAGAATATGCTTGGAAAGATAAGCCACTGGCCACACTTTTTTTCCCCCGAAGTGTAGGCCTCCAAAATTTTAGGTCAACATATGAGTTAAGTCCCACAATGCTTTGCTTCTGAGGAACAATATATATAATAAACTCAATGAGCAAATACAACTTCAAGAATGTGCTGTGTACCTTTCCACTGAAATGGTTCTACCATAGCTTGCTATTCTTTTGGAGTTTTGTGTTATTTGAGCACAGCTTCGAATCCTCATCTTGAGATAATGTAGCTTATAACTTCACGTACATGTGCTCTCTTTTTCTCTATAAATTTGTGCAGCCTTAGGAGGCCGGGACCCAAGCTGGTCAGGTGACGTGATTAGAAAACAATGTCACCTCTCCCAGGAAGGCCTATGATTACAGGGATACAGTGACTTTGACTGACTTGGTTTTTGCTCACTGTGCTCATCTGTAAGCCCACTACAATTTCCTGACTGAAAACGTGGACCTTCATGGCAGCAAGCTGGATTTTAATGAGGTTGAACAAAGCAAAGCCCAAATGTAGCAGTTTCCTAGGAGATGGTAAAGTGCTGTCTTTTGAGGTTTTATCAAACGGTGTCTTTCGTCTGCCCAAACACCTGGACTTGGAAACAGACTCACCTCTCTCCTAGCCCACCCAACTGATCTCAGGACTTTGCTCAGGCACTCACCTCTGCTTCTGGGGAGTCGAAGCTTAGCATTGGCTCTGCCAAAACCAGGACACGACCCACGGGACACGTGATGGCCCTTTGTAGATCAACACCACAGGCTCGGGTGTGGTTCTAGTGTTTCACATCTGCCAATGTGCGTGCACTTTGCGCTTGTGTGTGTTTAAGAGTGTGACTGAAACTGAATTTTGAGTATGCAGCTTGTAAATTCTGGCCAAATCCCAGCTTGTTGAAGAACACAACTTTTTCCCAAGGGCAGACTTGACTCAGCCCATTGAGCAGCAGGTCATCAGTAGACAGTGTGATTTGCCGCTAATATCTTATATCTAGACAATCTAAACAGCTAATATCATAGACACCGAGCAACCTGGTTGATCAAAAGGGTAAGGTTTGATGAGATTAAATTTGGTGTTGGAGAAACAAATTGTATGTAGCAAAATAGATAAAATATTTTTAATTGATCAATCACTATACTCAATTCCCATTTAGAAATACATTATTTTATGAAGAATTATTAGTCATTTATTAAAATATAAGAAAAATGTTGATTCCTGTAAAGGTTTGGGGGCCACAAAACCATTTGCATCTGCTCTTTTTTGTTACTGGCTCATTAATTACATTAAGTTTAGAACTGTTTTTCAAACCTTTAAAAATTAGAAATTATTTTAATGTTATATATACCCATATAACTCACCCCTTAAATATGTATAACATGAAAAGAAGTTAAAAGTTTAGACACTTATATGTCGACATATGTAGTACGAGGGCAAATAATTATTAGGTCTGTTTATTAAATGATTTTGGTCCTACCTGAAATCGCTTTGTAGCAGCCCTGGTCATACAGCTGTGAGTGGACATGGGGTTGAGAAGCACAATCATGTCCCGCATTTCGTCTAAGAAACTGCACTTCCTCAAAATCTGTTGTCTGGGGGATTACAGAAGTTAAGCCTAGGGATCTGATCATCATTTCACCTTGTCTGTCTCGTTATTGATTTTCTCTCTTCTTTCCGTGTATCCCTCGACTTACCCCTCCTCTGAGCATGCTGGAAATTCAAACCAGACGCATAACGTCTGGAGTTTTCACGTGACTGCACTGTAGTGCACCACCAGTTCTATTGTTGTTGTTAATGATGGGATAAAAACCTAGAATTGTGAAGATGATACTCTGCTCTGTGCCACACACATAATCCTCTCTGGTTCATTCAAGCTAAAAGGCCTTACATGAGCTCCTAAACAGATCAGATTCCTCGGTACAGGGATTCAGACCCATGCCAGCACAAGGCACAAGGTCCTGCTAATTCCAATATAGAGGCAGTCCCAGGAAAATAAATCTTATGGAGATTGTGGGGAAAAACTCTGTTTGTCAATCCTATTGTTTTTTTCGTTTTAAAGTACCAGGAACAAACTCAGCACTTCAAAACGCACACAGAAATATTAAATTTACAGTAGTTATTTGATTGTTTGTAAATTTGTGCAAACACTGATATGAGATGACCAGTAGAACTATTCTATAATCTGGGATAGACCAACTACAGTTGAAGTGCATGCTCTGATTCGGTCATAAACACGCCATGGTTTATGTTCAGTTCTCTCTTTCATTTCTTCATCTTGTCCTTTACACAGTCTAAAATATAATTTTTAGATATTTTCTTTTTATCTGAGTTATGGGGATATACTATATGTTAGTGTTGGTCTGAAATTAGTGTATGTCAGTATGTGTGTGTGTGTGTGTGTGTGTGTGTGAGATTGTTTTTGATATTTCTATATCCACCCGTCTTTTACATTCAGCGTCTCAGTGACATTTGTTCGGCCAACACTTACAATGCTAGCAGATTGGCGCTGATTCTCGTCCACTCACAGCAACCAAGGGCTTTAGGAGAGCTATCTCAGCCTTAGAGTTTGTTTCCAGTGCAATAACACAGATGATGTTTACCTCAGTTGTTTTCCACTTGTATGTGTATATTTTGTGTACATAAATATGGACGTATTATTTACTTCTAAAAATAAAATAAGGATAAGGATTCCTCTGATATCTGTTGGTTTATCGTATCAACTTTTAATATTTTATTTTAATTCTTTGTCTATGTAATAGTCCATCATTTGGGGAAAAAAACTAAATTAAAGTTGTGATATCTAAAGTGTTGCTCTCATGTAGGCTACTTGTTTATATACCACGCGATAATATGTGTATTGTATCCATGGCAGCCATATTTGGGTTGAAAATCCCATAAATTCTCCCACAGCTTGTTATTCCAATAAGCATGTCTCCTGCCTCGAACATATACTTTTTATCTGAAAAATAACTGAAACCAGGGCTCCTGTGGTCCTTAGCGTCACCGCTAGCTGCCATTCATCATGTTTAAGTGGACGGTTCAATTTCACGGCTGAGAGAAGCCCTAATGATGCTCCATTAAAACCAGGGTAAAACATGGATGAAGGACTGCCGAGCTCTACAATAATGGTAACATTGGGATATCCACATCACCTGTAAACCAAGACCCATTCGCCACCATATGTAATTGATTACTTGTGCTTAACCGTGTAGACTATGCTGTTTCTGACGGCAGTTTTTTGAGAGGTTTTAAAGGAACTATTATTTATTGATTTAGTTTAAAAAATGTTTAAGTCATTTTCAAGTCAATTCCATTGGTCAGCAAGAAAGTCTTTGTTGTACTCTCATTGATGCTGTAATCCATTGAACATTAATACATGAATTCCGTAAATAATTTGAATGTAATAATTTGAATTGATTGGATATTGAAATTGGTTTAAATGGTCTAAAGCACGTTTATAGTGACATAGACCAGGGCCTCTGGGTTTTGAGGGTAACTGGGAAACTAGATTAGTAAGAAGGTCTTGACATGATGTTACCATAAGAGCTGCTCGCTGGAAGTTGTTTCCATGGGGATGCATCAGTGAAAAGTTCACGTCCAATCACACTAAGGGATGGTTAATAGACTGAGACTTCCCAGATGAAAAATGCTTCAGCTATTCCAACAGTAGAGGTTAGGCACCAGGCATCAAACTGAGTGACTGCTTTGTAGAACAGTTTAGCGTGAGCACATTTGACCGGTAAACAGAATACGGCTAAAGGCGAAGTAGGAATGGCTTAGACTCATGTGATAAGGTCAAGTGCAAGGTCTTAACCCAGCATACTTAAATTACCCAGAACTGCCTGTGAGGGCAAGGAGGCCTTCTTTGCGTCATTAGAAGCCCTGGATAGGCAGGTGAGCTACATATAATTGATTGAGTAAAAGAGATTAAACAATAGTTTAGAGAGCTGGGGAGTGAGAAACAGAGAGAGAAAGATGACAAATAAATTTACACTGGTTGATCTTTTCTTCATTCCAAAACATGACAAAATTGTTCCCTCATTCACAGTTCCCAAAGTACTTGGGATATCTTGCGTAGTTAGGGAACAGGGCGTGCTGTGCATTTTTATCTACTTTCCCAGCCAAAGGTAGGACATTTTTCTCACCTAAACCTCGGACATTAAATAATTCTAAGAATTTTGTGTGTTAAAATTGGCCATTACCCGGATAAACCATTTCATTGCATCGTAATAACAATTTTAAAAAACATTACGTATGAGTATGTGCATGCAGGTGTCAATGTATTTATGTGCACAGAAATGCTCTTTGTGGATATTAATCTGGAGCAGATTAATCAATATTTAATGGACACAACAGGAGCCATGGGAGCAGTGAGCGTGTTTCCCTTGGAGGCTTCCTGGCCTCCTTCATGACCCCCCTCCCCCCTGCCCCCTCAAGCAGAAATCCGCTCTCAATATAAAGGCTGTGAGCCGGCATGTCTGTAGAAAAGTGCTGTGTCTGTCTGTGCCAGTGCCAAGGGGGATGTGGGGGGATAGAAGCGAATAAATGTTTGGTCATGCACTCGGAGCTGTGCTGGTCTCATCATCTCTCTCAGTTAATGTGACTCCAGGGAAAGCTGACATCCATCTGCCTGGCTGGCCTTGTTCGTCAGGAATGCAGTACCTTGCAACCCTAACGCTCCAGCCCCCAGCAGTCACAAAGTGAGTAGAGTGGCCTACCCTGGTGCCACCGAATCAGTATCTAAATCCACTTGTTATATATATATTTGTATATTTGGCTAATAGTTTAGAATTGTCAGGATATTACTTAAATACCTATCTGGTTACAACACAGACAAATTGAGTTACTGTTCAAGTGAGGTTTGTCAGCTGAAAGGAAATAACTTCTTTGAGAAGAAATTAAATTGCTTGCATATTGTACCGGTAGTTTTGTTTTTAGTCTTTAATAAAAAAAATATTTAGCCGGGTTCCTCTCAAGGTTTCTTCCTGCCAGCCTAGGGAATTTTTCCTTGCCACTGTTGCCACTGGCATGCTTTTGGGGGTCAGGCCTGGAAAATATTCTATTGCCCTTTATTGTAAATCATCTTTGTGATATGGAAACATATGGAAAAGCGCTTTATAAAAATGAATTGATTGATTGAATTGATTGATAATCGTTAACCAGTGTTCAAGGTATGAAACTTTACCGCACTCTCCAAACACTTCATTACTATTTTTATATTAATTAATTTGCTGTAAACTATGGTTTTAGACAGAATTTTTTGGACATGGCTTGGACAGAATTTTACATTGGATGAAATGTAACATTGTGGATCTCCATTTCTGTGAGTAGATTCACATGACCCAGTTTCTCTGAGGAGTCCCTTTAGTCAATGTTAACTAATTAAGACTACAATCTTATGGGATCTTTCTCACACATCTGACATATGTCTTTGCATTTCTGGTGCAAGAGGAAGTGTTTTATTTTTTTAACAAGTAAACAAGTGAAGCTGAAAGAGACACTGTACTACAACTCTAATCAAGGCTTTTAACTGCTGAGCAAACAGATGTTCTTCATTAAACTGCAATTGCGTAAGAGCACAGATGAGGAATGAGTTGGATAGAATAGACACTGCTGTAAATGATTTTACATTAGGTAAACAAAAATTCAGATGCATTGTGTGTTAAAAAAAAGAGCTGAATGCCAATACACCTTTTATTGAAAATATATTGTAATAAAATACCCAAGTTACTAAATAATACATCTCGATTCAACAGCGAGTATGTACACCCTTTTCCTTCAAAACCATAATGCTTCTAGGGAGACATTCCAGGACATTTCAAGTTTGTCAGTCATTACGTATGTTGAACTCATAATTTTACAAATACGTTTCTGAAATGGAGGCTTTGCGTAAATTGTTGATGCTCAGGATTTTTACAAATGGTAACCCCTTAAGACTTGTGTCTACAGTCTTACTATTGCAATTTAAATTGTGATCTAGAAAGAGGTCGCCTGTGTGGCTCCCTGTTCCTAATGCCTTTTGAGATCTGTATTCTATCTATCTGTATTAGCAGCCACCCCCCCAACTGGCCACAGCAAGTTGGAGACTGCCCAAGAGTCAGCAGACAAATGCAAACTTTTGCTCCACCTAGCTTATGTTGGTAAGGAACATGTAAGCCCTAAATCTACCTCAATGAATCTGTATCTACCTCATTGTGCCAATCTACAACAGCACTCCGATGGGTTTTTTTTCCAGACAACTGACGTCAAACTTTGACTTAGTCACGGCCTCCCACCTGTATGCTACAATAGGTGGCATTTAAAGCCATATTGAAATGATCTTCAAGAAAAGTGCATCCACATTTTAGGAGCAATAAAAGGCATTACAAAGCAAGTGCTGGTTGAAATTAGAGAAAAAAAAGTGATGGATGCAGTAAGCTCCAAGGACATAATTTTCTAATCATTTGATTTTACCTAATCAAGGCAATTTTCAATGTGCTTAAAAGAAACATTACAGGATACTGAGCTTATAATGTGGCCTTTCATTTTCTAGGCACGACCATTAATGGAAATCCATTGGCATGCATATCACAAATGTACCATTCATTTTTGACAGAGTCAACCAGATAGAACATAGACTTGTTTTAATTTATAGGGCGTTTCAGAGTGTGTTGCTGATGCATTCTGTCGGCCGGAACTTTCACTTTTATACAAAAGTATATCTCTTTTTATATAAAAAGAGATATAGAACTAAAGTAATTTAATTATTTTCAATAGAGCGAAGTCATACACTGAATGATTTTTCAACAAATGTCACCCATGCTAATCTTATTTGTTTCCTGGAAGTTCCCTAGGTAAAGAGGTGTGAGAGATAGCTCAATCACTTGAATGACAGCTAAAGCTGAGGCAAACGACTCACTTCATTATTTTGTTGGCCTACACTCCAAAGGTACTTGGAAATCAGGCCAGGAAAAGAAACAATGTCTACAGGGAGGGTGGTGAGTGTGCTATGCACAGACCACAGAATGGTCAAAAAACTGGAAGTGAAAGGTGCTAATAGACACTACATGTCTTCGAAGATCGAAGCAGTGTGAGTAAACTATAGGCAGACAAACAAGATTTTAAGCTGCAAAAGTTACAGCATGTTGAGTTAGGGAGGAACTGGTTTAAGAGATCATGTTTATTGTTTCGTGAACATTAGTAATCTGTTGTGTTTCAGGAAGAGAGAGCAGAGGAAGTGTCAAAATTGTACCTTTTTTTGTACTATTTTCATTCTACCGGCCTACAGATGCTCCAACAACACACTCCGAAACACCCTATTAATTAAAACAGGCTTGTGCTCTATCTGGATGGTACATTTTTGATATGCATGCCAATGGATTTCCATTAATGGTCAAGCCTAGAAAATGAAAGGCCACATTATAAGCTCAGTATCCTGTAACATGTTTCTTTTCCTGGACTCAGACTCAGATACAACAACAAAGAATAACATTACTGTACACTTGGATGGAGAAAAAAAAAATACAGCACCGTGGCGATACCACATTTATGCAATATAACATGCAACTACATATGTATGATCTCTTCCCAATAATCTTGTCATTGCATTCTTCTGGTTGAACTATATATAAACAGTCCATGCCTGGAATTGCAAGATAAGGTGTTATTATTGGTGCCTATCTGGCAGGCACTTCGGACTCATATTACAACATTAGAATAATGTGTGATATTGATGCCTGCGAAAAAAGATGGAAAGCTATCACCTGTGAAGTACAATAGTGGGGAAAACCGCATATACCAAATCTGTGAAGGATGGGCATTAATCTGGACTGTGAGGCAAAAGCAAGAATGTGTGCAGAATTCAACTAGGTTGTGAGCTTCCTGTAGTATCTAGTCAGAACAGTGCAGGATAGCCTTGCCAGGTAACTAGGTACAAATCAAAACCTGGCAATGCTTGTCTGTATGTCCAGTGCTACGAGAAGTGCAAATCAAAACCTAATTTCTATTCTATTCTATCCTGGTTTCCAACTGTGTAAAATAATTACACTTTTGATACAATAATGAATTTCAGGATATTACATTATAAAAGAACAAAGGAGTTTGCTGCATGCCTAAATGCTCTCTACTCTCTCTCACTCTCCCTCTGTCTCCCTTTGTTTATACTCCTGATATCGCTGTCTGTTGTTCATCAAATAATAAGCTGAAAAGGGTGCGCAAACAAGAGGCATACTATTATGACCATACATATGTGAGGAATTAGCCTCAAGTTTCATGTCCACATTCACATTGAAACAATCAGGGAGTGGTTCTGTATACTACAGGTGTGTGAAATAATAGGGATAAGGGTGGTCCCCATTTTTGTGTTCTACAAACATGTGACCAGAAGTTTAAAAAGCAAGGCATAAGAATTAATGGAGTGATATTCAGACATTCAGTTATTTTAAGAGTCTCGTTGGCTGTTAATGGCTAAATGAAAGTAAAAGTGATCTGGTGATCTTTTATTTTTCTCATAAAAGACCAAGATATACTCAAGTCCTAGAAATATCATGTAATAATTATCAGATACACTTAGGCAAAATGTTTCATACAAACATTCTGACTCCTATGCTTGTAGATCCATTTTTAATATTAACATATTAAGTCCCACAAAGTCCTGCCCTGCACTGAAAGGGCTGCTGTGCATTTCCAGAAGAGTAATGTAATATGGGTGGCCTTCTTTTCCCACTCCCCTGAGCTGAGCGCCTTTTTCCTAATGAATGCGGATCCCCACTCTCACTGGCGTCATCTCTGCCTCAGTCGTGCGTCACTCTGGAGACGCGGGGATCACGGAGTGCCCTTGGACCATTCCCCTTCTGCTAGGTGGGAACAATTTCGTTCTGAGCAAAGGAAGGGAGCCCAAAGCTCCCAGTAGGAAATGGGACCGGCTCAAATCTCTCCTTTGATCTTGGGTACATCAAATTCCTGGATCTGGCAACGTCAGGAGAGAGCCGGCAAAATAAAGCAGGGAAAGACGACAACGCAGCCACCTCAGTGGAGCATTGGACTGTCAGATGTTGATCCCATCATCGCACTTCCGGCTGAAAGACCTAGTGAAAATGTTATCGGCAGGCTAGTCATTTAGAATGATGCCCCTTTTAATAAGTAGATGTGCTGTAAGTAGTTTTTTACCTTCTCTCCAGGACTCATTTTAATCATTTAAGGTGTAGCTACTAAAATATTCCACCGAGTATATCAGGGGGCTGGGAAATATATATCTCTGTGACGGATACATGGGATTATGGGATATTAGGAAGCAGTAATTTCACCTGACATCCCTACTCTTGAACTGCAGAGATCAGACTCAACCAGCTCCTTTCTTAAGCACTACCCCAGCTCAAGGTTTACTCTGTGGCCTTTTGGGAAGCACTTAGTTGCACTGGCACCAGCGCTCAAGAGTCATGTCTGCAGAACAGTTGCTATTCTAGCTAAATTGATTACTGCACATAAAAGGCTGACGTACACATTTCCTGGCGCATAGCTTTATGCAGCTCTCCCATATCTTTATAGGCCATGTTATCGCTTCACAGATCCCTAGAAGAAACAGGGAGTGAGAGAAGCCTTGGCTTCTCATCTTAATCTCCTGGAACATTTTAGGAAACAAAGACAGCATTCGAGAAAAATAGGGCAGGAAGAAAGCTATGTTTGATTTAATTTGTTCGGCAATGCTTGGTGATTTTGTATTTTAGAAAGGATGACGTTTGGCCCTGGTAATGTTATTTAGGACATCTGAACAAGAAAGCAAGTCAGTGGCTCACGCATTGCGCTCTTTCTATCTGATAAAGATGTCAAAGGAAGGCAGTGGCATGGGAATGCCAGTGATTGTAACACGCACTGCCAAACCCCTCTCGGAATGCTGTTTTTTTTGGAGAAACCCCAAGGCTTGTGTGGTAGAAGCCATCTGTTTCTGCCATGCCTGACACCCAGTAAAGGCCCAAGAGTTGCTATTTCTGAAGTGTAAAGGAGTGCATTGTTATTAATAGAAAATGAACATATGGGACCTACGTGTGAATGAGAGGAAATTATCAAGTATATCTGAACCCTTCCTGATCCGGAAGTTTCCTTGCTTTCGAACACAAACATGGACACACAATCACTTACTAATTCTCTGCATCAAGTGGATCGTAAGGCACCTTATATGTTGTTTATACCAACTGACATATTCCCCCCCCCCCTTTTTTTTAAACCTGCTGGTCTAGACGTCCATCTCCCATACTTTAGCAAGATGGACAACACCGTTTTATCAATATGCAAAAACAACAAAAAAAGAGAATGAGTTACTCACCAGTTTTAATGTCACCCGTCCTCTGGGGAGGTGGAAGAGAGCCACAGGATTCAGAATGCTGCTAGTTATATAATAACTTCTGAGGCCATAATACTTTTTAACTTTGATTACCAGTCCACCCTTTCAATAGAAATACATTTTGAGCTTTGATCAACAGAGAGCATGTGTAGGTGCTCTTGGGCAGAGGAGTTGGAAAAATACAGAAAGCAAATTAACAATCTGCAGTAAATAATCTGATCTAAAAATGTCAACATTTACAAAAAGCTGCCTGTGCAGTTTTCAGAAAGGCTGGAGGCAGTGTTGCTAAAGGCCTAGCACACTCAAAGACCTCCACATTGTGAAACGGCAAAACAAATGAGATCGCAGTTGTTGAGATCGAAGAGTAAACTTGTATTCAAAACATTGCTCCCCACAGCCCCCTGCACACATGCAGGGCAGATAAGGTGAGGTAGAAGCCATTCAGGAAGTAAAGGCCTCCAATCAGATCTCAACACATTATGAATTCATTTCTAAGAGCATGAAGGAACACAGATAAAAACGGGATAATTCACCATGGGAGAACTGTACGATTTTATGGAAAATGACAAACAAGAAAGGGAAAAGGATGTGACGGCGAAACGTCAGTGTGTCTGTAATGGCATTTCCTCTTAACCCCAGATAGGGCAGTGTGCAAAAGAAAACCCACCCTTTTCCCCCAACACACTTTGGTGTAAAAACAAAGGATCCAAACACATATAACACAGAGCACTGCAAGGTGCAAGGATCACCCCTACAGCAAGAACTTTCTTGCAGAGAAATATTTTTAAAAATCAAAAAAAAATCTCTATTCCTTCTGAAACACTACATACCATTGTTTGTCGACTCTTCACTTTCAGATTTGGACCAATCGTTGTACAATCAGAAAAAAATCACATTTTGCTCGACACGCAAAATAAAAGGTGGGACAGTAATTTAGCAAAAAACAGATAGCTTGCAGGAAAGTAAAGAACGACCAGGTGCTTACTCCAGGCAGTGCAAAGTTTTCTGCCCAGGCCATGAATACTAAGTGAAATTATTATTTAAGGGCCCTTGTAAAATGCAGACAATGATAAAATTTTGCATATTACATTTTACATATTGTATGTGGGATAAAACTGAAGATTTATACCAATTATTTTAATAACAGCCAAAAAGTTTTCACCATATTACTGGTTATTACTTTGGAGGATGGAGCAGTTACATATTTGTTTCCGAATCTGACAGCTGAACAGTTGCTGCTGTCTGAAGAATTCAGAAAAGTGGGGCAACCTGCAAATCACGCTGAACCTACCCTGTCCAAACCACATGTGTGCCCTGTAGCGGCCAGATTGCTTGGAGACAGCTCACGGAACCAGTGCGCCGCGCTTGGTCGGCCCTGTCCAGTGCAATAAGCCATTTGTCCTGCTAAAGAAAAAAATTTATGAGGGTGATCCCTGATCACATGACAGATAAACTTTGAAACCCAGGCCTCTGGCAAACTTCCTACTTTTTTTTTTACACCGAGTGCTTGGTTTTTTAGCTAAGGCAAAGAAGGGCAGGCCTGCCCCTGAGACACCTGCATTGCTAGTTTGCCGGTCCCATCTGCGGGTTACAGAATGTGCCCAAGTGCAGAACAACATTTCAAGCCATCCTCCAGGCTCTGAAACACTGACCTCTTACATAATCTCTTACTTTGATATGTCGCAAGATGAAGACATTGTTATCAATGCCAAAGATGTCCTTCCAGCCACCGGGGCTCCGGATTCGACCAGGTCCTTTTTGATTAGTCCAGTGGCTATGAGTGGCAGTGAGGCTCTTGGTTTTGCTCTGCCTGATCCCAGATCTGTTTGCTTTAGACTTAGTGTTTCTCTGTGTCAACCCGCAAGGATTTTTTCCAGCATATCTCTTTCTATTTTTTGTACTGTAATTGTTTATGCACGTGGCACAGTGTTTGACATAGAAATGTACTGTGGTCATTTGCTAGTTGGATTCAGAGTGTATTGAGTACTGCCACACATCGGGCAGTATTAAAGTATGAACAGAAGGTATAAACAGAAAAGGCATGCGCACACACACACACACACACCTTTTGTGACAGCAGTACTGTTGACTTATTATAGAACATCTTTTCAGACACCAGTTCATTTATCCCTAGCTTTAGTGTGGTGAGGGGAATCAAGTTTCGGCATATTTTCTGTTGGCACATCCAGCCTCAGTGTGAGAAACGGACCATTCATTTAGTTTCAGAAATACCTTTAGAGCAGCTTTCCTTTGAGATGTGGTTCTTTATAAACCGCCATAATTTTCAATATTTAACAATATTTATTTAAAAAATGCAAGCTGTATTTTAATTTTGTATGAAAAGTATAAGAAGTTAAAGAATGTATAAAATTGTGCAGTTTTATAGTTTTTGCAAGAGACGTGTGTTTCATTCATTGAAAATTTAAATCATGGTAGATTGTGAGTTCAACGAAGCCGGGAGCCATCAATTTACCAATGAATAGGATATGAATGCTTTAATTATAAAAGCATCCTGCCAAACAAACGTAACAAAATATTGATGCATTTTAATAGCTTATCAACCCATTGAAAAACAATGCAAAATAAATATTCCTGTTAATAAACGTGGTGCATTTATAGCAGGCACAAAACAATTAGCAAGAATACATAAGAACAGCTTATTTAGCACAGAACACAAATTTTTAACTTTTACAATGTCCATATTCTGACATTTCAGCACAGCAGAAGACAGCACAGCTGGCTTCAAAAGGTTGCTTCTCCCCATTATCAGGGAGTTATAATAAGTTAGGTAATACCCTCTGAGTTCTGAGAATAAAGTACAGCCATCTTACAGAACCTCACTGCATTGGTAAATGCTGCACCACTTAGGTGATTTTGCCCCAAGCTGCTTCATAAACCGCCATTGTTTACTATGTAGTAGAAGAGGCGCCTGACAGTGAAGATAAGCAAGGCAGAAGAGCAAGGGGAAAAGCTGAGAAACTAGTGAGAAAGTCTACGTCAGGCAAAGTGTAGAAGTAACCTGCTTCTGAATGTGAGAGTGTTCTACTGCTGTTGGGTCTCCACATGCTTTCTGAATGTGAGAGTGTTCTACTGCTGTTGGGTGTCTACCTGCCTTCTGAATGTGAGAGTGGTCTACTGCTGTTGGGTCTCCACATGCTTTCTGAATGTGAGAGTGGTCTACAGCCAGTGGATGTCCACTAGCCTTCTGATTGTGAGAGTGGTCTACTGCTGTTGGGTGTCCACCTGCCCTCTGAATCTATGAGTAGTCTTTGCCTGTTGCGCCAAATCAAAATCTCAAAGAGCTTTGAAGATGTTTTCCTGCTGAAAGGGGGGGCAGCTCAAATCTCTTCAGTACATAATCAGTGGGCAATCATGAATATTTTATTTGAAGGAATGTGACTTTATATAAAACTGATCTGCAACAATGGGCTGAAGCATTTAACATTGGCAAGGAATATTGTTTTAGGCTACATTTCAGGCTACAAGAGTAAATCCTATGAGGAGAAGCACAGCTGCAGCACAAAATTGACAGAGCACCGCCCAGCCTGGGATGGGTTAAATCAGCAGGATTTCCCTTGGCTCATCCTTAACGAACATCTCGTGCCTGGAAGTTTCCTCCAATCGGAGCTCAATTGCTGGCTTTGTAGCTTGCAGTGTGGAAAAGAGACAGGTAGCTTGGAGGTCACTATGGACGAAACTAGGTTTACTTACTCAATCTGCCCTCAGCGATGAGCTGAGATGCATTAGCACAATTGATAAAACCGACAACAAAATAACCCAATTCATAAATAAAAAAAATAAACCCCAAAAAAACCCAAGCAGATTCCAGTAACATTCATCTTAAACCACTTCAGCCATGCAAAGCAATTTACTGATTCCGATAATAGTTTCTTATCCACCAAGAAACCATCTTTACGATGTACAGTACAGTGCAAAAGTCTTAGGTACCCTAGCTCTTTAACACAAATGTAGTCTTTCAAGTTTCTTTTCTGTCTTCTACATTTGTGTGTCAGTAGGAAAGTCTTGTTTTAGGTTTCAAAACATTCGTTTTCTGAAAGAAGGATATAATAATTATAATAGTATAGCGAGATAGCGAGAGAACGGGGGTCAAAGCGGTAGAAGAGAAGGCGGAAGAAAGAGTCGATTCGGGCGAAGTTGATGCCGTCATTTTCGACAACTTATGATAGGTTCTTTTCACACATTGCCCTACAGCGGACTTCAGTTACTCTCTCTGGTTATGGCCACAACCCCATTGCTGTGCTGGG
>JAOVYW010020055.1:0-33744 GCA_025775045.1 Hiodon tergisus | reverse complement strand
ACACACACTACCGTTCAAAAGCTTGGGGTCACTTTGAAATTTCCTTGTTTTTTATAAAAGAACATTTTTGTCCATTAAAATAACATCAAATTGATCAGAAACAGTGTTGACAATGTTGTAAATGACTATTGTAGCTGGAAATGGCTGATTTTTAATGGAATATCTACATAGGCGTACAGAGGCCCATTATCAGCAACCATCACTCCTGTGTTCCAATGACATGTTGTGTTTGCTAATCCAAGTTTGTCATTTTAAAAGGATAATTGATCATTAGAAAACCCTTTTGCAAGTATGTTAACACAGCTGAAAACTGTTGTGCTGATTAAAGCAGCAATGAAACTGGCCTTCTTCAGATTAGTTGAGCATATGGAGCATCAGCAATTGTAGGTTCGATCACAGGCTCAAAATAGCCAGCAACAAAGAACTTTATTCTAAAACTCATCAGTCTATTCATGTTCTGAAAAATGAAAGCTATTCCATGCGAGAAACTGGCAAGAAACTGAGGATCTCGTACAACACCGTGTACTACTCCCTTCACAGAACAGCGCAAACCGACTCTAACCAGAATAGAAAGATGAGTGGGAGGCCCCGGTGCACAACTGAACAGGAGGACAAATACACTAGAGTGTCTAGTTTGAGGAACAGACACCTCACAGGTCCTCAACTGGCAGCTTCCTTCAATAGTACCCACAAAACACCAGTCTCAACGTCTACAGTGAAGAGGCGTCTCCAGGAGGCTGGCCTTCTAGGCAGAGTTGCAAAGGAAAAAGCCTCATCTCAGACTGGCCAATAAAAAGAAAAGATTCATGTGGGCAAAAGAACACAGACACTGGACAGAGGAAGATTGGAAAAAAGTGTTATGGACAGACATAAGGAAATTTTCTTGAAAAGAAGCAGTCAGCTAGTATTCTGTCTATAATGGAGTGGCCAGCACAGTCACTGGATCTCAGCCCCATTGAGCTGTTCTGGGAGCAGCCAATCCAACTTGTGGGAGGTGCTTCAGGAAGCATTGGGTGAAATCTCTTCAGATTACCAACACATTGACAACTAGAATGCCAAAGATCTGCAAGGCTGTAATTGCAGCAAATGGAGGATTTGTTGACGAAAGCAAAGTTTGAAGGACAATTAGAAGTAATTGTCATTTAGAAATAAATAAAAACATGGTTCTGTAATTACAATAGTAAGCTGATCTGTATTACCAACAAAATACGTGATCACTCTCAAAAGTAATGCTTTCACAAAGCAGGCTACACCACTGTAGATATTGCTGCTTTAGCGAAAACCTTCTCCATACTAAAGCTCAGATGCAATCACATTTATATTAAACCAAGATTGTTCAACTTAAATATAGGTTAAAAAAATAACACCCGCTGTTCCATTCACAACCCATAATTATAAATTATTTTAAATTTTTTAACATAATTGTAATTATTAGCAACAGAACAGCTGCAATTGTCAAAAACACATCACCCAGTGACATTAAGTATACTGTGTGTATCTATTATTATTATTTAAAATAAAAAAATGAAACAGAATTAGAATGTGGCACACTCTAAGCTAATGATTTTGCATGGGTAGGTCTGTCGAACAACATCCAGGCTTCAAAAAATAGGACTAATGTGCCCTTGCCACTCATGCTTACGGCACAGTGACAAAGACGGCACTCAGCCATTCAGATTTCAAGGATCCAACCTGTTTTTACGCAAGAAAAAAAATAAAGTTTTATTCTCTAGTTATTTCAGTGAGTGTCTTAGCTGGTCCTGAAGATTCCTTGAGTGCCCCACACTGCAAAACAAGCAGAAAAAAAACTTCCTTGTTTTTCCTGGGTACAACAGCTCAGTGCTATCTTTTATTTTGAGTGGTTGTTGCAAAATAACAAGCATAAACATAGACATTATTTTGACTTACTTTTTTTGTATGGCTTCTTGCCTAGTTGATATAAAAGACATTGTAAACAACGTAAAGTAATACATTCATTAAGCACAACATTCTGTAGAAGGCTTAAAATACCTACACGTAGCAGCTCCCAAATCCACAATTAACAAAAGCCTCTGCAACAATTGTGGAAAACGGTTTTAAAAAGTTGAGATTTAGAGTAAATTTCTTTAGATATACTTACTGATACTGCAAATGGGTTGTTATAATCGACATTTTTCTCAGGCTCTGCAAAGCCATAGAAAGAGGAAATAATTTATGACGTGGACGGTAAGAACGCACAGTAGCTGCTTCCTGTAATTTTATAAAAGCTTGAACCTGGCCTTAGTTTTTAAATAATAATAAAAGAAATCAGATTTTATTCAATTGAGTTTTGAGTAATGTAGTTGCAATGTCGTCAAAATGTATTTATGCCAAACTCGCTCTTCAAAAGTTCTTAATTAAAAATACGTGTGGCAATACAATTACAATTGACGAGAAGTATGAAAGTGTCAATTAGTATCATAGATCCCGCTCTCTTATGCACACAAACTACGCGGAATAGGCTTGCATCGTCCGATTCTCCAGTAAATTCATTTAAACGATACGTGTAAAACAACACGTTGACCATTTATATGGTGTTTTGATAACACGCTAACGCGTTACCAAATGCAGGCTATGGGAGACCGCTTGCTTACGTCCTCTGAATGTAGCACGGCATCTTCTTGCAATACCATGTTCCGTGCAGCCTGCCCAAGGAGCTGGGAGAGAGAGAAAAAAAAAAATCACACCGCAGTTACCCATCTTCATTTAAGACACACCCGTAATGATTTATAAACATTGCTCACTAGCAAATATAATTGGGTATAAGGAAATTTAATTAATTCTGTATGGTACTCGTTTTCATAAATTGCCTAGGAAGGATCTTGACTGCGGCAGTATGTAGTTTCCATTTTATATATTTATTTACCTCTTGGCTGCGTGACCCTTTCAGGACTTGGCGGGTAAGGGCAATCACATCCCCACTGCAGGACCCCACTTTCTCCGATAAAAGGCCTTTAACAGACTGTCCAAAGCGGAGCTGCGAATCTGGCGAAGCCATGCTTACTTAAGGTACAGCGCAAGGCGTGTGTCAAACCGCGCGGACAATATTAAATCGCGCAAATACAAATCTTAAAAAGTACTGTACTGTTCAGTAATATTACTGCTGTAGAATATATACACTACGGTTCAAAAGTGTGGGGTCACTTAGAAATGTCCTTGGTTTCGAAAGAAAAGCGTTTTTTTTTAAACATTTTTTTTTTTTTTTTTTTTACGATAAACTTAGATTAGCAAACTCATCGTGCCCACAGGATGATGGTTGCTGATAATGGGCCTTTGTACACCTATGTAGAGATTCCATTAGAAATCAGCTACAATAGTCATTTACAACAGTAACAATGTCTACATTGTATTTCTGATCAATTTATTTTAATGGACAGAAAATCAGCTTCATTTTAGAAACATAAGAAAGCATTTCTTAGCGACCCCTGATGGATACAGCCTCAAGGCCAGTACAGGAACAGGTGTGGATTGGGATGTAATCTATATATATTTCTGGCAGTCCGGGAATGACTTGAAGGTTGTATAATTCTCTGATTTAGACTGTGCCAAGAATAAGCCACATTGTATAGGTTGAACTGATGTTATGTACATCAGGAGAATATCTCAATTGCTTAAAATATGAGTTCCTCCACCAAGGGTATATAAACTATCACGGTACCAAAAACCCTACACCCCAAACTTTTGACCGGCAGTGTACATTAACCTATATATTTCCAAGTATATTTCATCTGGAATTATTTTTGTTTACCCACTCATTACGGACTAGGACATTCTTATATTATTATTTCTGAGAATAAAAATATGAAAAGTACCCCTATGTTGTTTAGGGGTTATCCTACTTTAAATTGTTATCTTGTGCTTTGTTTGTATTGGCATCCATCACTAAAGATAGCTGAGGTTCAGATATTAGTTGTGGTCAAGGGAATGACATTGAAGGAATCGCATAAAACCCCTTGCATGTGAGTATGGATGAGGCTGAAAGGAAGGTCTTCAATTGGAGTAACACATATTCCTTCAACGTTTGACGCTACTGAAACATTTTAAAACTGGGCAAGGATGGAGTTTCTAGTCTGCGCATTGATAGTTGTTGCAATTGCGCTCACACTGTGGTTCCTGAAGAAGAAAATTCAGAAGACCCTGATGGACACCGGCCCTCCGAGTCTTCCCTCTTTCCCGATCATAGGAAGCCTTCTCAGTCTGAGAAGTCATCAACCACCGCACATACTTTTTCAGAAACTTCAGAAAACCTATGGAAACATCTATTCACTCATGATGGGAGCCCACTGTGTAATCATCGTCAACAACCATCACCATGCAAAAGAGGTGCTTCTTAAAAAAGGCAAGATATTTGCAGGAAGACCCAGAACCGTAAGTTAACCATTTAAACCACAGCTCGTATGGTTGAAGTTTAGTATCACTATTGTAAGAGTAATATTAGATCGATAAGAAGTAAATCAGAAAGTGAGTGGCTTTAATGATATGTTCACCATTGTTTCTCTTGTGACTTAAACTTGTGACTTTGTGTTCATGTGGCTCCTTTGAAGGTCACTACAGATGTATTAACCAGGGATGGTAAAGACATCGCGTTTGCAGACTACAGCCCCACATGGAAGTTTCACAGAAAAATGGTTCACGCTGCTCTCTGCATGTTTGGAGAAGGATCTGCTTCAATTGAAAAAATAAGTAAGTTTTCCCATTTATTACAGCATGTTGAAATTAATAACAAAAATAATTTTACTCTAAGTTTCTAATGGATTTATGTTATCTTGAATCTGGCCCAAAAACAAAAAAACAAAACAAACTACAGTTCTTTGCTGGGCTTTGGCAAATGTTAGCATTATAATATGTAGTACTAGCGACAAGATGCTTATTTTGAAGCTCTGAAACCTTCTTTGCTTTTACATCAAAACGACACACAGTATTACATCAGGGTGAGTTTGCTTCAGGTGAATTCAGAACGTTATAGGAAACACGAAGAACACGCGTGCGACCTGGGCTAACTTTCCTTGCGACAGTTTGCAGAGAGGCCAGCTCCATGTGCCAGACCCTGGAGGAGCTGTGCAGCTCAGCTGTAGATCTATCTCCAGAGCTCACCCGGGCAGTCACCAATGTCGTCTGCTCGCTGTGCTTCAGTTCCTCCTACCAACGCGGGGACCTAGAGTTTGAGACCATGCTGAAATACAGCCAAGGCATTGTAGACACTGTGGCAAAGGACAGCCTGGTTGACATCTTCCCCTGGTTACAGGTATGACTATTTTTCATCTGATATGTTTGATGTTTGGTTAGTTAGTATTGTGTGTAAAAAGTAAATCTCTCCAGTGACCTTAGTACTCACAGGAAATGCCCAATTTCTGTCCTGCGTTTTATATGTCCCTCTGTTACAGACGTTGTTTGCTTAGCTGACTCACAATTATTTGACATTATGCACACTCTTGTACTCAACAGCATTGTCAAGAGACAGAGATTCTCAGCAGGTCAAAATTTTATTTACAGAGACAATCAGTTTATACTTTGAGACTATTCTGTTTTTTCAGATATTCCCCAACGAAGATCTTAAGATTCTAAAGAAGTGTGTGACTATAAGAGATAATCTTCTACAGAAGAAGTATGATGAACACAAGGTAAGAGTTATTAGTATATTGCAGTGTGGGTTACTATCAGTAAAAAAATCGTACTTTTTGTTGTGGATTTTTCCATGTTCCCTTGTCTTTCGCTTATTGCCTCTCTTGAAATGGCTAATGTGTGGCATGAGATGGCGTAAAAGCCGTTGTGTGAAGCTTTGTTCTGGCGCCACCTTCAGGCTGAATACAGCAAGGATGTGCAGCGCGATCTGCTGGATGCTCTTCTCCGAGCCAAGAGCAGCTCAGAGAACAACAACACCATGATCCATGATGTGGGGCTCACTGATGATCACCTGCTCATGACTGTGGGAGATATTTTCGGGGCTGGAGTAGAGACTACGACCACTGTGTTGAAGTGGTCCATAGCCTACTTTATGCACAATCCACAGGTCTGTGTCATCTAATGGTGTTTACTCTTAACAGGCTATTTTCCACGTGCCTGGTGTGCTTTTAGATAGAAGAGTGGGGAAAATTACAACAGAAATTATATATTGCCATTGGGACATGTCTTATCAGTTTATTCCCTTAAGTCTGTATTTGAATAAGGTTTCTATATGTTGGACCTTAGGTGCAGATAAAGATTCAGGAAGAACTGGATCGTACGATTGGAATGGAAAGGCACCCCCAGCTCAGTGACAGAGGAAGTCTTCCATATTTGGAGGCCACCATAAGGGAAGTTCTCAGAATAAGGCCCGTCTCACCTCTTCTCATACCTCATGTGGCCCTCACAGACTCCAGGTACTTCCTGGCTCATAAAAAAAAAAAAACTACGCACAGATACTGTTTCTCCCCCCTAGGAGCCTGCCAAGAAACAAGAAAATACAAATGTTTTATTAAGGATCAAGTCAGGGTGAATTTTAATATAGTGTATACCAGTGCATGTGGGTAATATTTATGGTTATTTCTGCAACAGACATAGTCCTAGTCTTATTTTGGAAAATAAATTCATCGAAAAAGCTTCAAAACGTTGGCAAATTTAAAGAGCGTTTGTGCAAACCAATTATTGTTTTAACTTTCCTTGAATGAGATTTACTGTTATGTTTCAGAATTTTTAACCCTGACACTAACCCTTTTTCTGTAGTATTGGGGAATATACTGTTAGAAAAGGGACACGAGTGATTATAAACCTATGGTCTTTGCATCACGATGAGAAAGAATGGAAAAATCCAGAGCTCTTTGATCCAGGTAAGAACGGAACTAATGTCTATTTCCAAACAAACCTTTCAGAAAAGGCTCTTGGACATTTAAGTAAAGTACATGTTGGCCACAGTACCCGTTTATTGTTTGACAATTTGTTAATTGTCATTTGTGTTTATGAACTGCCACAGGCCGCTTTTTGGACAAGGAGGGCAAAAATGTATGTTTCCCGTCAGCCAGCTACCTGCCATTTGGGGCTGGAATTCGAGTGTGTCTTGGAGAGGCCTTGGCCAAGATGGAGCTGTTCCTCTTCTTATCTTGGATCCTGCAACGCTTCACACTGGAGGTGCCTCCTGGTCATCCATTGCCTGACCTGCATGGAAAATTCGGGGTGGTTCTGCAGCCACAGAAATACAAAGTCAACGCCAGGCTCAGGGAAGTCTGGGTGAAAAATTAAATCTGCACCCCAGCATGGAAATTTTGTAATGTGCGATTTGTTGGATGTAAGTTCTTTTTCACTGCTATTACGGGCAACTGGTATCAAAGTGGGTGACTGTATAAGGTCTTTTTTTGTGTGTTAAAATGAAAATTTTATTTAAGACAATTAAATAAATATGTGCTCTTAGGTTGGCTAACAAAAAAACCCACTATTTCACATAAATTAAGAAAATTACAAATTAAAACACTTTTAGTCATACCCAGTACATTATTGTAAAAACCAGGCCTGAATTGTCCTTTATGAAGCATTAACAGACTGTTGTGAAGCATTTTACTTAAAAAATGAAGTCTATGTTACAAGATTGCAATTACTTCATTTTAAACTTTGCATTTGTTATCCTTAAACTAGATCATTTTTATGAAAATATACATCATTCGTATTGTCCAGCACTAATTGCAAATAACCGTAGAGTATAGGAGAGTTTGCACATTTTACTAGTTATATGAATATATTACAGGTAATATTGCGCAGGTTATTGATAAGCTAAGTAGAGAAACTGTATTGTAGTAGAAAAAAATTCCAACTAAATCGGTTTCCCACGGCAGTCCATTATATACAATGTAGTCTGCGGATTGCTAATCTCATGTTTATAATTGCTTTTCAGTTGAAGGAATGGTCCGGTGTCATGTTGGAATGGAATCTGTATTGATGTTAAAAACTTCTGCCGTATTTATACATTCCAAAAAGTACTTCAGTGCTCCTCTTAAATTATTATTAAATACTATTTTCACATCCACTGCTAAACAATGACTCATTGCCAGTGCACTCATCTGACCCCACAGACTCTCTGACACACAAGACATAGTATAGGAATACATTTTCGCTTAGAGTACTTTTATTGAACATTTAACATTCCCATTATTCATTAATTTGGTTTATGCATTAAAGAAACAAACAAAACAAAACAAAAAAACTACCAGGAATGCTAACAAATTATTTTTTATACAATAAGCGTGGAGAAATAAGAACTAAATTAAATGGCAACCTCGTATCATCAAATGAAAAAGGCACAACAAGCATGACTTGTTTAAGGGTCATACAGAACTGAAAACTAAGACGACACTTCCTTTAGTTAAAAACCAAAAAAAAAAAAAAAACCGCCAACTCCAGAGAGAAGAAAAGAAAAAACAAACACTTTTTGGTCACAAATTTTAGGGGGGGAAAAAAAGTTTCTTTTCCTAAGTCAAATCACTGAAATCAACTGAACATTATTTAAACATGATAAATAAATATGTTTCTGATCTAAAAATATACATAGGAACATTTTGGTTTGATATTGCACAGTTTCCAACCTTAAGTGGTTATAAAAATAAAAATAAATCAAAATCAAAAATACAAATAAATATGCACGGTGATATCTAAGCATTAACTGCAACGATAGATTTTCTGTGTTCATTATACACCACAATATGAGGATACTAATAGAACAGCTGTATGGTTTTCTCCACTCAAAATGATTAATTTTTTTCCTAAAATCAGATTTTTGTTTCTTTAAGAATAACTATAGACATATTATGGCAAATTAAAGTATCTTCTCTATACTATTTCGAGATTCTCAAAACTTGCTTAGGAAAAAGTCTAGGTTTTATTAAACCCTCCACATATATGAATGAAAAATGTAAGAACTTGAATGAAAATAATGATAAATCTTTCTGAAGGATATCAAATGACTGGAGGAAAATCTTCTAGCACCTAATCTGGGGGTCAAAGGCACACTACAATTTAATTATGAGATCGGCAATTAGGACCATGTGGCTGATTTTCACTAGCATCCGTTTCTCAATTGAATTAGAGAACAAATATTCTCCAAAAAGTGCACAGGAACTTTTTACAAGGCCACAAATTATATGTAGTGCTTTGTCACAGCTATCTCTGCAGATAATATGATTAATACAAACTAAAAATATAAATGAAGATTAAATAGTAACAGATTAAATCAATGATATTCAGACGAGCTTGGTCTTTAGTTTAACAATCAAAACGGCGTGATGTCAATTAACACGCCAGTTCAGAAGATACTGGACAGCTAAATCGCACAGATTTATTAAAAACAAATATGCAATGTGCAAAACCTCAGTTGCTAAGAATATGTCGATTGCTAAACATACTTTTTTGTTTCCCCATTAAAAAAGTAAGAAAGCACGACAACATTATTTGGTAATAGGGTAATAAAGATCCCATGACAACATACGCCATTGTTTCACAAGCATTTATAAACAAGTCTATACGCAATGCTGAAAGGTTATTTAGCTAAAGCACTGACTTCCATTAGCAAGGCACACATCCAACATTGGACAATGTTTGTTTGGTTTGTACAATAACAAATCTTGGGAAACCCTGGCTACAGTGCAAGGTGCATGTATGACTCCAAGCTGAAAGCTCTTCCTGTAGATCAGCCCCCTTACTCAACGAACACAAATAGCGGATGTACCACCAAATAACATAGGAAACCATTACTTCTTAAATCATTCTGCCTGCAAATTCGGATTTCACAAAGAGAATGTACTGGGAAAGCCTTCGGTAGCGGGCACTTTGGGAGTGACAAGCCAACGCGACCGGGCTAGAAAATGCTACAGTAGTTGACTGAATGGAACTTCGGCAGAGTAGGGTATATAACGCAACCTTTCAACGTTACACAAACGAAAATAGGCAATACGGAAGCAAAACGAAAACCTGTCAGTTCTTCTCTCAGCTCTGGGGCTCTGGGCCGGCATGGAGCAGCCCGTCTTGCTCGCTGATTGTGTGCAGGAGGAGACAGGCGGAGGGCCGGGGGAGTGGGAGCGGCCCCACACTCCCCTGCTCCTCGTCCCCGGGGCCGCGGCGGCAGCCGTCGCAATAGTCCGCGGACTCGAGGCCCTCGCACAGCAGTCCCTCCAGCTCCTGCAGCTCTTCGCTCTCCCGCTCCGGGCTGCACACGCACACCTCGATCCCAGAGTCGCCCGTGAAGCGCCGATGCCGCCCCGAGCCCTTCTCCTTGTCTACGGGGCAGTTCTCGGGGCCGGTCTCCCCCGGTTGCTCCTTGTAGCCGTCGCCCTGCTTCTCCCCGCCGGGCGGTTGCCCCACGGAGGCCAGCTCCTCAGACCCGTACTGCTCCAAGGCCAGCTGGGTCTTGCTGTCTGCTTTTTGGAGGTAGCCTTCTGGAGTGTCAAACTCGTCGAGACCTGTACCAATGGGTCTCGGGCAGAGAGAGTCACGCACTGGAAGGACCGGGGTGGTCTGCGTGGGAGGCTGAAGTCCTTCTGGTTGCTCAGCGGACAAGGGGCTGGTTCCAGCTGACTGGCTGGTGTGCAAGGCACTGTAAGGAGGAGGAGGGGTCGGGGGTCGGTTGACTACCTCCTCGTAGTCAGGCAGGAGGTAATTTGGCAGAAACCCTTAGGTAGGTGCAAAAACAAAGATTGAGTCTTTATAACATCGTTTTGTTTTATAATTTCACGGGGAACTTAAGTTTGCATTGAATGCATAAATGTATTCCATTGTTTAATATGTGGACCCCATTAACACACAAGCCGAAAGTTTAACGAGCTAATACAAAGTAGCAGTAACACAAAATTCTAAAACAAGAGCGAGAGAGAATCACCACAGTGATGTTAATAAGACAGTACAGGGACAATATTGCAACACATAGTGAGGATCACATCTTTTTAACAGGCTATGGAAGGCAGGGCGATCGGAGCTGCTCAACGTGGGAGAGAAAGGGTCACCATGCTTTGTAAAATGTATCTGTGGAGCCCCTGAGCATGAATTTTATTTTCTCTAGTTTCAGAAAATGAATTCCATCTCTAATCCCGTTAACATATGAGGGTGGGGCTGCTTGTTTCCAACCAAATAAAATAAGGCGCCTAGCCAATAAGGTCGCAAAGGCCAAGGTTTGAAAGGGCAAACACGAGAGTAAACACTGGTTGTTCATCATTACATTTTTACTGACTTAAGAATTGTTAATGTTACGGCCTTTCAATCTTTTTTTTGTAAACAATGGACAATTTTCGATGTTTTTAAAATGCATTATCTGGTCCCAGCAGTCACATGACAACCCCTAGTCACACAACATGCTGGCAAGGTTAAACAAGAGAGTCAACAGCACATCAGGCCAGGAATGCACCTGGAAGAGCCAAAGACTCTGAGCTTATCGTTCCTAATGGTAGCGGTGGCCTGGTGGAGGAATCGACTCCGGCCACACAGAAGCGGGGTAAGCGGGTCATTTTCTCCGGTGACGAAAGTGTGCAGTTGTGACACTGACATGGATTCGCCAGCTGCTCGCCAGTTGTACGCCATGGGAACCCAGCAGGGGGTTTCCCTCTAAATAAAAGCACAACTTCGGGCCAGTCGTCAAACAACGTGGGAATAAGGCTCCAGTGATAAATAAAAAGACGATGAGACCGTATACCTTCAATTGACATAGATACAGAAAACCCAGAGCAAAGGAAACGCCATCGCGCGGAACATGGCGCCAAACTGTCAGATTGCGAGCTGGCAGCCGTAGAGGGAGGGCTGGAAACTTACTGAAGTAGAAGGGCGTGGAAGTGTAGTTGTGTGCCTCCCGGTAGGCGATGAGGTTGATCTCGTGCTGCCGCTGCTGCTGCTGCAGGCGGTGCTTGGTTCGACGGTGGTGGCACACACAGCAGCAGCTCAGGATGAAGATGATGGCCCAGACCAGCCAAAACCCTGGCAGACCGACAACAGCTGTCAATGTGTTAAAACTGAATTATGAACGAGGCAGGATAGCGGCCCAGGTCTTTTTAAATACATGAGCCTACCGGATGCGTCCTGCGTCTTGCCCAAATAAAATAAAATAAAATAAAATAATATAGAATAGAACAGAATGAATAAATAAGAAAAAAAATAATAATAATTTGAATGAATTTTTCCCAAGAGCCACTACTTTCCTTTAATTCCGTATATGCCATTCGCTTATTTTAGATCATGATTTTAGAACAGTGCGTCGATTTGTAGGTAACAGTACTGACCTTTTCCACATTAAATTAAGAGCAACTAATCTAAAGTATGTATTTCCCAGGATTTTCCTGCAAAGGGTAGATTTCTGAGCACCACTCTAAAAATGTTTAATACCTGCAGTTGCACTGCGTTGGAATCCCTTAGCTTTTAGATCAAACTAGTAAACCCACTCACTTTCTATCAACAGCATTTAAAAACAAAACTTTCTGCTCCAATGGTATTTGAAAGATTTTATAGACTGGCATAGCAGCCGGTCAGTTTACGGCCCCAAAGTGAAGTCCTTTAAAGGTAGATTTTAGTTTGCAGAGTTACAACCCTGTTTGCAGAATATGCGCATAAAATGTAAAAAGCTACACTAAAAGTATGGAAAAACATGCAATAAAAAGGAACGACTTAGCATTGATTAAATACTGTCAAAGTCCCAGCTTTAATTTAGTATTTAGTAATTTTGTATTTATTAACACAAAAACTGCAGGCAACCTTCCCGAGTGACTGGTATATTCATATTTTGTTGCTTGGACCATTACTTTAGAACCGTTCAACACTATTTTGTGCGTAATTGCTGGCAGAATCCTACAGATTTACTCCACATGTGTTGGCTCCGCATCTCTTGCCAAGAATGACGATTCTGTATGGTACAGCCATACCTGCAGCAGGAGAATCTAAAAGCAGATCCACCATTACTTCTTTGTATTTAAGCATATGCTCTGTACCGCAGCAGGAGTGTTAAATAAGAATCTAGGGGAAATACTGGGCGGTAAAAAGAGAGGACTTACACCACAGCTCATAGTAGTAGCTGCAGCACTGTGACTGTCCGCAGCAGTGTCCTGACTCACAAGTGTAGCTCTGATTGTTTGCGCCGTCACAGGACGCTTTGTTCTGGAAAACAAGAAGGAACAGTGACGGCCACAGCGCACTCCGGCACACAGCTTCCCACTTCCCAGTGTGCCAACCGGTGGAGGGAGCGTTAGGGGAAGGGTAATCAACTGGGCACGACATATCGGCTCGTTTTATTTAAGCATTCTCAGAAACGCGCGCCGCGCACATTGTCTTCTTCTTCAGCGCGTGCTTGTGTCTGTGTGTGTTTAATCCATCTCACCAATATTCAATCATGCCCAACTTTCCACTATTCAAATTTGAATAGGCACTTTGTGCCTATTCAAAGTGCCAAACATCAGAGTTTGGGTTAAAAGTGTTATAATGGATTTGAATAACTAAGAACACATCCATCATACAGAGCACAATGCAGGGTCACTTTGGCAGGGACCAAATCAAAATTGTGGCAACACATCTAATCACAAATTACATAGCTTAGATTAATAGCTTTTTCTTTTTATGAGTAGAAGAAATAAGATACTTACAAAAAAAACAGAAAACGCTATTAAATACAAATTTATTTAATGCGATTAGTGGGTTGTCAAAGTTTTGATTTGGTCCCAGGCTTAGTGGTCTTTTGGGAGCTGGGCACTAGAGGCATTTGTTCAGATGGAAAACAAAGAATCTGCCCCAAGTCTAAAAAAATCCAAACTTATTCAAATTGTAGAATTCAATGGCAGGTGCGCTTAAATCAAAACAGCATTACTAGGGCTGGGGTCAGTTCATCATACTGATCAAACTTTCCATGACTATATCATCAAGTTTACTTTGTTTTATACTCCATCATATTTCTTTTTTCTTCTTCTCATAAAATGCGATTAAATACATTTATGTAAAGTGTGATTAGCGGGTTGCCAACATTTTGGTTTGGCCCCATGTTCGGTCACTGTGTAGGATGTTTGCCACACATCATTGTTGGAAAAAGCTTAAAACTCTACATTCCTCACTTCAAGTAATTATATAACTGACAAAACCTCACAAGTCCCATGGTGCAACCAAAAATTTTGATTTTGTATTAAATAACTGAAAATCAACCCCTGACCATAAAACCTACAGATTTGTGATATATCATTAAATAAAATTCTGTAAAAACCCTCAAAAACTTGCACAGTAGGCCTATTTAAGTTTTAATTCCAGTTTACATCCACGAATGAAGCAAATCATCATCCAAAAAACACATGAACAGCCAGGTACAAAATGAGCTAAACAAAACTAGGACCAATTTGGCTGGCTGGCTGTCTCTCTCGATCTCTCTCTCTCTCTCTCTCTCTCTCTCACTCTCTGTCTGTCTCAAATTCAAATTAAATTGTGCTTTATTAGCATGACAGGAAATGTCCCGCATTGCCAGAGCGAAGTCTCTGTCTCTTTTTGCCCCAAGTCTTAAGGGGTCATCTCGAAAAAGCCCCACTATAACCTTCTCCCAAACACTTTCAGAGTTTCAAGAGGAGCATGAAAAAATACCCAGGCCTGAAGGACCAACAAAATCAGGCCCAATGCCAAAATTCCCAGTAACCGCACATCAACATCTTACACTGGTGAGATAATGTATTTATTTCTACTAGAACATGCTTCTTTCCACTAAACCATCAAGGCTGTTATCACAGATAAGGTTAGTCTACACTGTCGTCATTTCTCAAATGATGAAATTTTAACTTTATTTTTAGGCAATGCCACACATCGCTTGTTGTTTAAAAATGGATAAGAAAGACAGCGATATAAAACAGAACTGATTTGGGGGAGACTTTTTATTTATCTGACTATTAATGCCAGCATATAAAAACCAATTGTGTTAGAGCTACCTATAATTTCAAACAAACAAGCATAACGGAATGGAACAAACAATACATATGGATCAGGAGTTGAATCCCTAAGCACACTGAAATATTTATCTAATAATCAGATTATTGACTCCTGGAGAGCAACAGCATTTCTCCCATCAGCATCTAATAGTTTATTTAGGGCACTTATTTGTAAGAGAAATGACCCGATGACTCTGATTTACACCCGGTTGTTCCAGGTGAAAATAAGATGCCATTTCAAGGTAGCTTGAAAACCCGCGGACACAACAGCTTTCCAGGACCAGTAGCACAATGATCCAACTTCATACTGACTATATCAAAGCAATGCTTGGTGTAGTAAGCCATTAAAGTATGCAACGTATAGTACCACTGGCTGGTGTTACGCTTAGAGGGGTTCTTTCACTACTGAGAAGTGTGGAGAAATAGGAAGTTATATTCTGAATTGTCAGAAAACGATAAAGATCAAATTAAAGAAGCATACCAAGTATTTACGTTAAAGGTATAATATGCCCCATTTTTATTCAATAATAAAATGGATGTATTGATTCAGTGATCGAAACACTAACAGGGCATATGCATTAAAATACGATACAAGTTATTGTATGCACCTTATTAATCAAAGTATTTGTAGTCGAATATATTTTTTTATATTTAAATTCTAAAATTTTAACTTTAGTCATATGCTGTTCTTATTTTGAAAGCAGTTAAATTAACTCCTACCATTACATTTTGTTAACTGAAAAATGATAGCAAAACTATTTACCAGAACGATGCAAGAAGACATCGTTAACTCAGATTGTCGAAAGAAAAGGTGGAAGAGTACATTCTGCGTCACATTGTACATTATGTTCTGTCATACCGGTTGAACGGGCTGTTCTATGTGTGTTGTGAGTGAGCCGATCGTATCACGTTCCACATGCAAGCACAGTAAAATGTGACAAGAGTCCGCTTTAGGGGTTTATTTTTGCAAGCTAATCAGAACAGCCATTTCTAATATCCCATTGACGGACTTCCTTACATTAACAACATTATTTTAAGGCCTTGATATATAGTCTTCGAAGTTAAAACAGCCGATGTGAAAGTCTGGATTTTCTATCCAGTACTGTAAGTTACACCGTAAGTACACCAGCGAAGCTAAATACATTTCCACCTTCTCAATGTCAAAAATCGCCAGCGAGCTGACATACCATTAGGTCAGCAGCAAAGATGTGGTTAAAAGACGAAGGAATGCATTTTGCAGTGTTAACGTAGCAAAGTAAATTACGTGTTTAAATAAAATGGAATGAAAAACTTCCGCAAGAAATGCGAGATAGATATACACCACTGACACACTTTATTATCTCAGAAGGCAAAGTGAAGCTCCCCGTGGTCTCTGACAACCGAATGAGTTAGCAATACCGAGATCGGCTAACTACCGTAACAGGTTATGAAGAGGTCTAGTTAGTATCTGTCTCCCTACTAGTAGCTAACAACGTTGACTTTGTTATTAGCGAAGTTCTTACCTCCTCGACGGTAGTTCTGGTATTAGGGCTCACGGAACCAACATAAGACAGAAACATGCCCATTTTCAGAGCTGGGCAGACTGTTGCTTTCATGGCCCCAATTTGTCTCACTGTCAACACCTATAAAATTAAAAAGTAAAATATATATCAAACCGTATCTGAAATCTCAACAGGCTTATGAAGTACATAACTAATTAGAAAAGAACCTTTACATGCACCGCCTTCTTGTTATATCACAATTGGACCGTTACTAAGGTACTTCCCGGGTTTTGCTGCCTAAATTATTTTCATTGGCTTCTAAAAATGTCACGTAGTCACAACCCACAACCGCTGTTACGTAGGCGAGTTAAGCTGGGTGTGGTTTTGTCGTTCCTGACGGCAGTATTGTCGTATGAAATTCACGTTGACAGCAGAAATAACGAAACACGAGTATTTGGGCGCACAGTATAACATTTTGAGATTAGCAGATCCAAGAAACTCCAGAAACTTACCCAAATTTATTTCACAAGCTTTATTTTTTAACTCTTAGAAAGCACATCATAGTTACTAATGATTTATATAAAAATATGAAATTGTTAGCTAACTAAATCTATTTAGTGATGAATTTCATGATTCAGACAAGTAGGGAAATTAATTTTATCACCCAATATTCTGTGTTAAATAGACCCGCTTAAATAGCTTAACATAGAATCCACAATGTTTAAAACTCGGTTAAGGAGAATATATATAACATATATAGAGCAATGTCAATTGTTGCTGCTAGGAATATAAAGCTTACATTCCAATGTATACGTTACGGGTTAGTTTTCATGGTCTATTTTAAAATAGAAAATAGGGAGCAAAATCTCAACCTCTTCAAGTGTGGCAAAGGTGAGGCCATAAAAAACGGATCCTGGACTGTCATTTCAATACAAATTTTTTTTTTTGGATAACATGGATGGAATTAACTATTTAAAAAACTTTTACACACAAAATACTACTTGTGTGCATGTTGGTTAAGTCATATTTGTGTATCAACATTTAATGGATATTAATATATTTGGATACCATTAGATGGATGAGATTAGTGTGTCAAAGTTCACATTTTGTCACTCTGCAGTGTATTTCCTTTGTAATTCGCAATTATTCATGAAGCAGCTATACTAAATTTTTATGCTCACTATGCTTACAGCTAACATTGGTCCATTTTTCATTTAAGAAGTAATACTAATTTAGGTGTTAGATTTAAGTCTTGAACTTTCATAGATGATTTACCCCAATGCCTTTTCTTAGCACATACATTTTACAGACAGCCAGAGGAAAAACATCTTAGCATTAGTTATTTGAACGATTAAATCAGTTGAACTTAGTTCAGCTTCCAATGCATTGTAAACTATTACAAGCAGCTTTATTACCAAATACAAAAATTAAAGCGCCTCCAGTCGAGAATGTCAGGTCAAAGACAAGACTAAACACTCTACAGAACTGAATTGATAAAAGCACAGGTTACATCAACTAGTGTTAATTCATAGACAAGAATACCAATCATATGCTAAATACCAGACATTCATGCCGCCAACCCCCCCAACCCCGATTTCAAATGTATTCACAGTTAATTTTCAAACTTCGGTCTCCACAAACAGCTCCCCACACAACGAATTCCTCAGAAGGAAAGACAGATTAAAATGTTAAGATTGGTTTAACATAATCCATGTAAATAATTGTTTAAAAAAGTATCTTCATTGCAGGTAAAAATAATAATAATAATAGTACTAAATAAAAACTCCCTCAGGAAGCAGCTATTCACCAAGTAGCAACTCCAAGCACATGCACACAATCCATGACACGGCAGGGTCACAAATAAGACCTTCCTTCACCAGTCCCTCTCGAGTGGCACCCTGTAGGGTATACCCAGGTGTGTGAAGACATCCTTCTCTGTGAGTGTGGGCAGAGGGGTGCCCGTGCCGACCTTCAGACTGCCGTGGCGCAGCACATCCTTGTTTAGGGAGTGCTCTGAAAGGCTCATTTTCTTGGTTTTGGCAAGAGCCCTCATCGAGCGGTTAAAATGAGCCGATCCGGTAAAGTACAAAAGCGCACAGGCAAACTCGCTGTAGGGCACAACGATAATGTCCAGTCTCCGATGGAGCTGCTTGTTGCCCGGCAGACGGCACACCCCCATATACTTCTTCTGGTCTCCATTCTCTTCGTGACTCACCAAGTCATCAGTCAGGAAGCCTATATCAACAGCAGAAAAATCCACCTCGTGGAAATCTAGCCACACATGTCATTCCAAAGCAATTCTAAAGCAAAACCATTACAAGAAATTTATTAGGGTTCTACAGTTCTTCCAAATCTATAATTCTTCCCAATTCTTTTCTACTTGCACTGCAATAAAATTCTCTTATTTTACTTCATTCACACGTTATATCGTAATATGTATTTTTTATACCTCTTTGATGGAGGTTCAGTAGTATTTTACTGAAAATATTCTTGTGGGACTTCCCATCTGGGTGGGTGATAAGAACGTCTACGTCTCCACACGTGGCTTTCCCTCTTCGATAGGAACCACAGGCCACTGCCAGCAGACCTGGGTCCAGGCAATGAGCAGCATCTCTCACCTATACGTACACAACCCAAAAGCACCCAAAATCTGACTAAATCATGTTTAACAAAGGTAATGAAAAATGAGAATGAAATGATCAAAAGGATATTTAAGATTTCAAGAAAGATAAACAATGTTAACTTCCACATAACCAACCAAAAGTGCTTCCCGCCACACGTGTCAATAAGTCTTGGATATTCCTAGATCGGCAACCAGTTCAAAATATTTATTTTAAAATTCAAAAAAGACGTTGGATGAAGTGTAAATGCGTGTCATCACGTGTAAGCTAGTAACTTCCAAAGCAGGGTGAAAACCATTACCGTCTTCTCAATTGCAGCAGCCTCTTCCCTTGACATCCGATCCAGAAAGTCATAATAATGCTTAAGTCCTATCTTTTGCTGGTTATTCAGAGTGGCTTTGGTGCTAATGTCGTCCAAGGTGCGAAACCCCTGGCAGGGTTACAAAAGGACATTAAAGCTGCATTACAGAATCATGATTTCTAAAACCAAGATGAATTCATAACTAAGCTTTGATAGGTTACATCTAAAGTACAATCAATGAATGAAAACTACAAAATAAAAATAAAAATCGGTCAGACCTGTTGATACCATGACCTTGCTGTCTTGACACCAGCGCCCCATATATTGGTGAAAAGCTCTAGTACAGGGACGTCTTCTCCGATGTGGTCCAGCTTGCGAAGATGTCCACTCTCCATGATTTCTCTGATCTTCTCTGCCATGCGTTTCCCAATACCCTGGATTCTGACCGCCTCCTGGGGGAGGGGAAAAACAAGACTACCAACGTTGCTACAGTAACAGGAATAAGGAATTGGATTACACAATTGGTACAACATACAAACTATGTAGGCTTAGCCAACAATCGCCAGATCAATTTGGAAATGTGAATTACCTCATATGAAGAAATTGGCTTGTGGTAGCTCTTGAGGGCATTGATAGCTTTTGAGTAACCCAGTGCCCTCCACCTATCGCCCTGGTGTGTGTAAGCCTTGGCCAGAACATCCAGCTTGTCGGTGATGTGCTTGTTGTGATTGTCAATCTTTTCTTTGGAGGAATGGGCACAGACCCACTTTCCTGGCATGGGCCGCTCTGCCAAATCAGGTGCGTCACTTTTGGGGTCGTGGCCATTGATTAAGGCATCTAGATCACTTTCTGAGACGGTGTCGTCATCTCTCTGCTCATCTGAAATCGTCTAATACAGTGAGAACAAAAGAGCAAGGTGTTCTTACCACTGTTTACAATTTAACCTCCAATACTGCACATCTAAAAATTGTTTCTAGTATTTGACCAACTAATCTTAAAAGCCAATGTTTCAATGATGCATTTTAAACACAAAAAAGTGTTTGTTTCCATACCGGCTCTGGTGTTTCATCTTCATTTGCTTCATCCCCAAGTCGTGGTGGAATCTGTCCTGTGAGATCTGCAGATGCTTTGGTAGTGGGGACACATTTTTCGGCTTTCTGACAAGCATCCCGATATCTAGAGCATGTACAATCAATCAGAAATAATGGGCAATAAGGAAAATCTGAGTATTCAAGTAATTGAATTTTACAGTTTTTGAAGCAATCGGAGAGAAAACAATTTGATTGGTCAAGGAGCCTTCTAAATACCTATCTGGTATGAAGATTCTGTACTCCGCAGTGTCATACAACGTCTTCTTGGTGATGCAAAGACTGAGCCAGGTGCACTTCACCAACTGCACGGATTGAGGGAGCTGGTCTACTTTTAACAAACGCAGAGTACGATCACAATCCATAGAGTCATCCACAATAATGTGGGTGACACCAGGAGTGAAGGTGCTCTCAATCAGTCCCCCGTTTTGGATTACTTGTTTCTGAAAAATGTTACAACGGGCGTTCCCGATACCAGCCGGAAGGATGTGTACCGTCATACCACAAAACACATTACCTGGAATAGGGGGGAAAAAGAAAAAAATAACATTTTCTGACACAAATAAAAAAGCCCAATTATAGCACATAGGTGAGATGACGATAACCGTAACCACCCCCAAAAAAAACCTGTTCATCAAATTACAAACTGCTGTGTCCAAACCAAACAATACCAAGAAAAGACTGCAACCAGCAATTACAAAAAAATTGTTCCTGTGTCCCTGAGATTTGAAAGGTTGCGATTTGACATAGGATCTATCACAGAGGGATTTCCGGTAGCTAAACTTGTATTATAAGCAAAGACACTGCAGGAAGCAACTAAATAATTGTTGCTACTGTAAAAATCATTGTACAATGCCTGAAAATGTTCAAACATATAAAGTCCTCCAAGGGAAAACCAATAACTGCCAACAAAACCAACAATAGTAGTGCGATTTCGGTAAACAGAAGGGCCTGGAAACTAACAGTGATCATGCAGATTTAATACAATTATCCAAATTTTAAGACAGAAGTAATTTATAAACTACCTGATACTATATCACCCTTCTTTTTGTTTGAGGGTCCATCTTTCTCGTCCTGGGCGCGCGGCCTCTTCACTTTAGGGAAAGCTTTTACAATACCAGTACCATGAGGTTCCATTTGCATCGGGGAAGGTGACACCCTGTTCCACCAAAAGAAACGTAGATAAATGTATACAGGCCAAGATACGAAGTGTCGCATTTAATTTCATATTTAACTTCAACTGACAGTATTCCACTAAAGAATGTATTGCAGTAAAACAGCAGGATAGAGCACAATGTCTCTTCTAACTAGTAACACGACAAGCTTGATAGATAGCTAAAACATTTATTAAACAAACATAACCCCATTAAGTAACGAGTTAAAGTTAATTTGTATATTTACATAAACCCACCCTTAACCTTTCGGTACCATACAACGCACTACCAGAAGTTTAACAACAAATGATTTTCCGGATCAAATAAAGCATATATTCCGGGTCAATATGAAATAGCATATTGACTACACAGACAATTTTGTTGTTAAAATATGAATGTTATATTAAAATATGTATATATATTTAAAAATATATATATATATAGTACATTTGTTTTAAATATTTTAAATGTCTTAAGTACTTTTAGCGTGTTGCCTTGGTTACAACTGCAGCGTGGGGTCAGAAGAAGTGTGTGAGCTTGAGTTTTGTCAACATGGCGGTAGAGAGCTGGCTAGATCGGCTAAAAGCGTCGAAGAAAACTGCCTTAGTACATGACGGTCAGTTAATAAAGTATTTTATAATTGTGACAGTATTATGAAACATAAAAATAACCAAATAACCAACTAATTTACATACTAGCTAGCTAGGGAGCCAGGCAAACAAGCCTGTGCATGGGCTAAAATAGTCCGGTCGAGAACTTAATAAAATTGATAAATTGTTATGTTATAATTGTTTTGCTAACGATTCGATTTAATTCGCTGTTAGTCGAGTATTGTGTGTACATATATTAATAAATAAAATATTTCAGGAAAAAGGAAAGTGCATTTTCTGTTTTCGGACGGAAATGAAATGGCAGAAGAGTACGACTTGAAAAACGATGATCTTATGGGTAAGTTTGATTCCGTTTCACGTGCATACGTGACTTCTTCTATAAGACAACTGTTTTGTCGAGATGATTTTTATTTTTTTAGGGAGATTTTTGTTTCACTATTGAGAACTAAAAACTTTTTACAGTACGGAAATGGCGCAAGAAGAGCACATTGGGCGCAAAAGGTCCGTGGGAGATTGAGGTGGGAGAATCTGTCCCATCCATGGAAGCCACTTTTGAACCTCATGTAATAAAGGAGAACTGTTCAAATGTAAGCCAACCTAAGTATTAATTTAATTTATTTAAGAGAAAAAAAGCAGGAGACTGCTTATAAAACAACACCTGTCTTCTGAATTCCTAACTACATGTCATTATGTATAGCACACAATAATCTGACAACATATTTAAAGTGCATTATATAATGTGCTAATATCTTAATCCAATTGTCACCAGCAGTATACACTGATTTAAACTGCTGTAATAAATGATTAACATTGTTGTTAATGCTGGTTCTGTCCCACTTTTTTTTAGCCTGTGTTTATGCGCAAAGACACCAGAACCAGTTTTCAATGGCGAGTCCGTAATCTTCCATACCCTAAAGAAGTCTACAGCATTTCGGTTGAGCCTCTGGAACGATGCTGCATCATCCGGACAACAAACAAAAAGTAATCTGATTTTATTTGTTCCTTTGAAGGGATTTGCTTCAATTATTCACAGAATGATAATGACTAACTTTGCAGTGGCATGAACCTTTTTGAGCATCCCTTTGGGGTCGACCCACATTATTACTGAAGATCCTGTAGGTAATGGGAGATATGCTTTTGGTTTCATGAGGGAATTTAGTATAGACGAAAAGCAGACAGAATAAGCATCCACTGTATAGTTATGCTCTAAATCTGAATTATCTTAGCCAGCTTATGCTTAATGCACATATTCAACTATTCGTAATTAAAATTCATATGTAAAAAATGCACAAAACATGTTTTTTGGTAAAAATACAGAAGCTGAAATGTTACAAAAAGTTACAAAAAAAACTTACAAAAATAATAGGTTTTCAACAGCTAAATATATAAAATATTTTACTTTTTTATTGTTTGTTAGTGTGATTCACGGTTTATTTCTGCTTTGCTTAGTGCTGCGATTTACCTAGCTCAGTTAATCATGCAGCACCCTTTGACTTCCGATAGATGGCAGTATTAACAAACGATTGCTATGTTAGCATCGGCAGCCAAAATCCTCACCATGGATTCTCTGTCCAGTAATGAACATCAGAACAATGGTTGTGTTTGTAGAGTATTTTTCTTATGGAAGTTTAATTTTGAAGTTTCTGTTCATGGTGCGTAAACTCAAAGTGTAGATTGCAAATTGCTAATATGTGGAGCCCATGCTGTTGCCAATCGCTAGTACAAATTGATTCTGTATTTGAAAAGAACAAAATGTCGGAAGAAATTAGTCGCTCAAGATATTATATTTTTAAAGCAATAAGTTAAACTATAAATTAATTTGCTGGCAAGATCTGGAATTAGCGACATGTAAAATAACACAAACACAAAAGTCATTTTAGTTTTTCAGTTTCAAACATTAACATTAATAATATAAAATTGCATGGTCAATTTAACCTTTGTACATAGTTTATACCCTATGGCTAGATGGGGAAAGCCCAGTGACCTGGCTCTTATGTGCTTTATGTTTAGGGCCATCTCAGCTATCCAAAAAGATGCGGTTGTCATACAGCTTTTACCCTGGGCATGTGTACAAGCACCAGTATCCACTGGACTCTGCAGCTCTGTCAACACTCACTCTGCCATTCCGAATGCTCAATTGATCGGTATCTGGAAAATTCAGTGTTGCAAATGGCAGTGTAACTTTTTTACATTAGCTGATGCTTTAAAACTGGCAGGGCTTTGTGGCAATTTTAACACTGCGTACATTACCCATCTTGAAATGTAGATTCCATAAACAGGAAAGTAACGGAAGTACACAGCTTATATTTGTTTGATTTGGTTGTGTGCCACAAGCTGTCATATTCATTTAGTTTCATTTCAGTTTCTTTGCACTATATGGATGGCTTTAATTTCCCGGGCATGTTCCCTGGCATTTGCCCTGGGATTAATGTTGTAAAGTCTAAAGCATTTAGTCAACTTCCTCATCATTAATTGTTGTGTCTTGATTTAAGTTTGCAGGTTCTAAAAATGTCATATTGTAGAAACTCAAAAATAGATTTTGCCTTTGCTAAGGACATGGCTATAGATATTTTTTGTACAGTTTTAATTCTCATTTAGGTAGGCGGGGTTTTTTTTTGCTTTAAAATTTTGATTTGAATTTCATAGGGTGGGGACTACATAAAATAAATGTGATTTCAATACAATTGATTTCAAATTTATTTTAAATTGAATTGGCTGTTGGTAACAAATTTACCTCTTCAAAAAGGATTTAAAATTAAAAACAGTAATGTGTTGAAAAATCAAATCCAAATGTGGATGTTTGAGTAATTCTTTACCCCGTCACACTAGCTTTAATCATCTGCATGATTTGATGCGATTTGTACAGGTGCAAAAAAGGCATGTGAAGTGTCCTTTATCCCAAGGCTGTCCATTAATTACAGATCCTGGGATACACGCACGGGCAAGTGCCGTGTCGCTCACAGAGACAACTTTAGGAACTCCAAGAACGCCTTTGCCAGGCAATTGGAAATAAACAATGGCATTGTGGGAGAAAATGTTTTTCTTTCTTATGCTTCATGTTTCTGAACTGTTCCAGGTAATCCCAGAAATCCCCCCTCTGCCTACAACAAGGCTCATCCTGAAAAGCCTTTTTTCTTTTTCTTCTCCCAAATAAAATACAGCACTTTGTCTTTGCGTTTAGCCCCAAGGTTGCCCCTCTCATCTTGGGGCTTCGCTTCGGTACTCTTCCTCAAGTCACGACAGGAGGCCGGGGCTCACCCACTATTCCTGCTGGAGGATTTATCGTCAGCCTTATATCTTAGGTTGTTGATGGAATTGGTTCAGATTCACACCTCACACTTCAGTGTGTTACTGTCTGCCATAGTGAAACGTTATGGTAGCAACATTTTCAAAGTGTTCAATGCTAAACCGTTTTAGAAAGTGGTCGATCTTAAATTTTTGTTGACGCAAATTTTAGTTTATATTTAAGGAACATTGACATATCATTCTAACTCCTAATTGCAGGATTGTCTGATACTCCTCTGGAAATTAATTTCTGAAAGTCATGGTCAATATGCTGGTCCTGTTGACCTCTGCTCATCTTGTATACCATAAAGGTCAATGGACGCGTTAAATGATTAGCATGCATGTTGAATTGTAGGGACCACAGTTAATGACATTCCTTCTATATTGAAATGGTCTGTTATTTTATATCATCTGGTGTAATTTTTGGGTTTCCTTGTATTCAGATTTGTGTGCCATGTAAAAATGTGTTGTTCTTTCAGGTATTACAAGAAGTTCTCCATTCCAGACCTCGACAGGTGCCAGCTGCCACTGGAGAACTCTGCCCTTACTTTTACACATGCCAACAACACTTTAATAATCAGTGTAAGTTCAGAGGTCAAACTTATGGGTGAGATGAGAGAAAAGCACCTGAAACACTTTCAGTGTAATGGAGCCATGGATTTGATTTAAAACCAATATTGAATCTTTTCTACTTTATACACCTTTAATTCAGTATTGAAAATAAATATGATATATATGTCTGTGTGTGTGTGTTTTATACATGCAGTACAAGAAGCCCCAGGAAATTTTGGCCATGGAGCAGGATCTGCTGAGAGACCTGAAGACGTTAAAAAGTGCTAGTGAGGGAGACGCAGACTGCAAAACCCAGTGAGCTCTGGTACTGAACCAACACACGTTTGGTGATATTTCTTAAATTCAACGTTACATTGAGATAACCTTCACTGTCAATATTCTTTTGATGTTTTTGTTTTTCTAATCATTGCAAGTGTTTATAAATTACATTTTTTTTTCCTGAAATACTTTCTTCTGTAAAAGGTTACTTCTCATTTGTGTGCAAGGCTTATGTTCGTTAAACAATATCTAATTAACTTTTTATTTGGAATTCTTGATTAAAAATAAAATCGAATTCCTTAGCCCGCAATGTTTCATCTAGAGGTTAAACTAACTGAAGTGCAACTCAGTTCGTTCAGTGTAATCTTCAAACAAAACAAAAATCCAAGGGCTTAAAAAAAGTGGAATAAATGTTTTCATTGGCCCCGCATTATCAATCTCATGGCATGCTTTAGCTTGCAGGTGGAGTAACAATGATGCATAACCCCCGTTAAGTACCTCTAAAGTGTTGTGAAACGGCCCAGTCAGATGTCGAACAACCTTTTTAAGATGGCATTCCTCTTGCAACCTCTGCAAGCTGCGTATGTTGGAGTTACACCATAGACACTGGCCACCCATACTTTTTAAGGAAAAGTGACCCATTTCCCCCCACCCGGGTTCCAACTTTATTTTATGTGGTCCCCACCCTATGAACTTCAAAGCTCTGGTTTACCGCTTTCTTTTAATAATCCAAGTGCTTTACATTACCGTGTTCCCCTAACGCCGTGCTTTGTTCAACCGCAAATGATTTTCATTATGTCCCGCCTGCATAGATTTTTTTTTTTTTAATCACTTAATTTGTTACAACGAAAGTGGAATTTTAATAGATTTTTTTTCTTTTTTATTCTATGAATGTGTAGCAGTGCTTACCCAATAGGAACCTTCATATTCAGTTGAACGCATTTGCTTTTGTAGGCTGATTAGTAAATCCTCCAAAGCTGAAGTTGGGGATTATTTGGTTTCACAAACATAATGGAATGAAGAAACGACTAAAAATTAAAAAATTAAACTGCTAATGTGGCCTTTGCAGTGGTGTATCATGCAACTTTCATTTAAGCTCTCTGTGCAAACTCACGGCAGCAATAGGATACAGAAAATATTCATACCAGCTGCTCCGACACATTACTACATTGTTCATTCAAGTTGATTGTTATACTAACGAAATGCATGTTATAAACATGTAGAGAATGGCATCGGAGTACCATGTCTGTTTTCCATAGCATATCACTCCCAAGTTGGAAACCATGGAAACTCAGTCAGGTTCTGTGGTCTTAGGTATGCGACAGTTGACAGTTCATGAAAGTGGATTTGACTATAAGCTATGCTAAGAGTAAGTCTGGCACAGAGACTATGAATCTGAATGATATTAGCAGACTCAAACCAATGTGTGCTTGTAGTTTTTTTTAGTGTTTTGATCAAAGAAGGTTAAATAAAACCATGAAGGAAGTGTATGAAAAAATGTTAAGACACCATATTTAATGAATACATGACTGTAAAAATATGATTCAGCTGTTTTTGATCTGCTGAGAAAATGGAACTGGACTGGCTGTGCAATATTTGGGAACTACCGTTAAAGGTTCATTCATGACCCGGACTGAAAAAGCTGCAAGTTGGAGTCTGCTGGGTGAGTGTTGCTATATTGATCTTTAACCATTATCCTCAAAAGGTTTTTAATACATTGTAAAATATATATGTTATGGTGTGAACCGTGGTTGGAAGAGATAAAAATGTCTCGAGCAATGCCTACAGATAATGCATTTTCCTATTAAATAGCAAGAAGGCTTATGGTTTAATAAGTCTATGCAGCCAATCCTATTTTTAGTCAGTTGCTATTGTTTCACACTAGTGTTCAAGTAATTAGGGAACGGTCTTATTGTAATGTAACAAAGTTTGCCAACGGCATAATTCCATAGCCTCACCATGGTATTGTGGGCATCTGCAAGCCCAGTGCGCTTTCAGGAGGGACATTCCTCTATTCCAATTGACACTCAATCTGTGTTCAGTGTCCAATGGCTTTAAGGTGGTGGGTTGGAGCCTCATTATTATGGGTGCCCTACGCTCCCTGCTTTTTGTGGTTCATATCTCAAATGAAGTATTCAAATGCAAAAAATAATAATAATAGCAAATTCCTTCAAAAGAAGAAAAGAATAAGGACCATTAAACTGGGAGGATGAGGATATTCTGGACACAGCGCCTCTCTGTGTCTTTTGAAAGTACAACGACTGTTCAAGGTCAGATTTTGCAGAGGTGAGGCGATGAGCTGAAAAACACATGCAAGCAGATAAGCTGAGTGTTGCAGAAAAAAAACTAATTGTGGGAGCCCCTTTGCACCGTCTCATTTGAAAACCGCTCCAAACCTCAGGCGCTGCTTAACCGTGGTTACAGTGGTGCAAGCGGGTGAACTAAAAAAAAATTAAATAAAATAGGGAGTTGGTCTGGACAGAGATGAACTACTGAACTACTGAACTACTGGTGCAAACAAGTCACTAGGAGCAATACTTGATCCATGCAAGTATCAACAAACACAAGAAAATCCGACGGGGTATATTTAAAATATTTGTCTCTTTTTCTTTAATGACCGGTCTCTTTACACTTTCCTGTTTTCACACGCGCACTTTGAAGGCAAAAGTTTGCAAATGCGGATTAGCTTCATTTTAGCCCCTGGTGCAAATTATTGACAATGAGGATATATTTGTTCCCAAGGACCCTCTTTCAATCATGTCTTATTTGTTCTGCTTGAGTGACCTTATGCAAGTGTGTGTGTGTGTGTGTGTGCCCCAGTGTTGGTCCCCATGAAAGACTGGTCAGTCTTGCAACGAGCTCACTGAACCCCCAAAACCAGAGCCGTTTCCCTGGAGATGCAATGGACCACGTCAACGTGGACGCTGACCAATGTGGGTGGGGGGTATGAAAACGATGTCGCAATTCGCCTCAAACAGGCTCATTTTATTGATTTATTCATATTTATTTTAACAACAGAAAAACATCAGACATTGCTTTTTAACTAAACGGTGCTACACATGGGGGAATGCAGGTAAAATCTATTTAGATGTTTATTCAGAAGTCTACAGTATGTTTAGATTCCAGTACGTGTTATCATATATTCACTATGTTGGAGGGCAAGACTCATAATAATCAATGATATTTCAATATTTAGGCCTGTCTGAACTTAAGTCTGAAGATTATTTAAGAAGTAAAGTCTGACCTTTATTTAAGAAGTACTTAACAATCATGTGTCCCTTTATGTCTGTAAGTTCCGAAAAGCCAAGATGTCCAACAAACCTTTCAATGACGGAAGGGGATGACTAGGTCAGTGTGGTCCACAATTTTACTCGAAGCGATCAATGCTGATTCCACAAAATGAAAAAGCATCTCTACTCACTTTTCTGACTTTGCAGAGACATCCTTCTGTACAAAGGGAAGTTGACACCACCACAATAACAATTCAGGAAACCTCAAGCACTTCTGCATGAAATACATCTTCTGATCAGAGGGGAAATTCAAATACTCACCCTAGAGATCCACTTTAAGAGATCCCTGGACCCCAAATCTTTGCTGTGGGAATCCCTCGATCAGCTGGTGACAGTCCGCGGCTGTGGGCCAGTCCTGAAATGGGGCGTCCTGCATAACGTTCCCAGTAACATCTTCTGAGGATGCATCCGTGTGCTTTTGCCTTTTTAGACAAACTCCCTGAAAAAGAACCACAGCAGACACATGCACATTATGATGGGTAGCGGTCTGCAGAAATAGAAGCATTACTTGCAACTTCATATGCGTGCTTAGAAGCAAAAACAAAAAATACAGTCTGTATAGGAAAAGAGATCCACTCAATTTCAGGAAAATGAATATGCTAAATTATTTTAAAATATGATCCACAATTGCATGCAGTCTACTGGCTGGTGTTTTGATAATAAAGTAATTCACAGTGTAAGCCAAAAGAGATCAGGATCCAGGATCACTGACTCTAATGTCCCAACACCGTATGTGGCTGTGGCTAAAGTAGCAAAAACAGGCTGGGCATCTATGTAAAGAACTATGTAAGACTATGTGAGTCTATGTGAAGAACAACCAAGGGCAGTAGCTTAGTAGCTATGATATTAGCTCCCTTTACACCTATCGGAACTACATTCACCGTATATGTGTCAGTTCAATTGCTAAACACACAAATAGTTGACTTTCACCTGCTTTTTGGAGACTTCAAAATTAAAGGGAACACTTGCAACTTTTTGCAAGAGATCTCAGCATCTCAAGTCACACGTTACTGAGAAGTATAACCCCCCCCCCCCCCATAGGTAACTAAATTTGGCAAATGAATCCCTAATTAACCCCCATGCCCCACACATAAATTCCCAGTACCTGTGACACAAGTCACACAAGCAATAAACCAAGAGACAGGAGACAAAAACTAAATGCTTCCATCATAAAGTTTAGGAGATAGGCTGTTTACATGTGAAAACAGAAGAGGATAGATGCTCTCTTAGAGGCACCATGCTTCTGTAATCACATCTGAGCACACTGGGCTGAGGTCATTCCCACTTCTACAAACTAAAGAACAGATTATGCTAAATAAAGATAGCACCGCCAAATTTGTATTCCCTTTCTGACTGCGACTTTGTGTAACCTAGAAGCCTTAAATACTTGGGCCTAAGGAACCAATTAGAGCCCAGAACTTACAGGTCGCCTATCTTCATTTCCTACATACCTCAACATTAAAGGAACAAATGTAAATGAAACTGACCTTTTCGCCCTAACTGAAATATTCAAACCAAAAGGACTATTTCAATCTGCAAAGCACAGACCCTTAAGTCCTGCCCCACCCATGACACCTCTGATGTCTTTCTATGTAGTCTAATTGGGAGTGACTAAATGTGTGGTCTCGTTTAAAAAACCAGGATCAGGTGCATGAATCAGGTCTTGGCTGTGGGCGTGTCCCTACAGGCTGCCTGTCAATCCAGCCCTGTCTGTGGGTGTATCCTGACAGACTTCATGTCAATCCAGCCCTGTCTGTGGGCGTGTCCTGACAGACTGCATGTCAAAGTACCCTTATTCATTGAAGCTGTGCTTTTTTAAAGTACTCATGAATTTTGCAGAATTCAAGGGAATACAATGGGTAGTTGGTCTTCTCCTTTTGTCTCAATGAAAACAGAGAGTAAAGGTTAGCTGTAATCAATACACAACATTCCCTTCCAGCTCCATCTACAATAAGCACTGTCATGGTAAGAGTCAGTGTCTGGTGCACAGACACATAAGAGTAGAAAATAGAAACTGTCTACATTTCATGGCCAGCTGCCCTTTCTCTGCCCTAATCCTCTGTGATCTTTGCTCAGGCTATTGCAGCCGTAATGTACATAAAGTTACCACACCTTTAGCTTATTATGCTGGCTCAGAGGTTGGCCTCAAAGAGAAAGCAGCTTGCTAGAAACTTAACATCATACACATAAACGTGTTCACCGTGCGATGAGCCGCTCATCTCATTTATCTTGGAAACCTACAACCCAATTGGGTTATAGATGTATTTATATTGATTTGTCTAGGTAATAAATCTAAGTAATAAATTACACTTCACACCAGGCAATAAATCACATCTTCAGTGCAGAATGGTGAATTCCCAAGATTGTCCCCAGATTGTTAAGGACTTCAGCCCAGAATCATCCCAGTCCCCCTTGTTAAAGATGTCAAGTCGTTACGTCACTTCAGACCACAGGACTGGAATCTCAGTCCGTCTTTATCTTTAGTGAATCTTTGGGCCACACACAAATTTTTTTGAATGAGCCTACTAATTAATTAATTGATTTTAAAAAGGGGAGGCTGGGGACATTTTCTTTGGGCGCGTAGACCAAAGGAAAGAGGTCATTTTTTGTTGGAGCTCTTTTGGGGTTAAAGTTAAGAGTGTAAACTGGCGCCGAGAAGCGGTGGGAAACAGTTTTATCCTTGAAAGAGCAGCAGACAGGTGCATAAAGGAGCCCACTGTGTTTTTCATGGCATTAACCAAACAGGAAGGGTTCCACATGTCAGCTAATTTAATACAGGCTGAGGACCCAAAACAAACACAAAGATACAGGGATGCTGAAGCAGAGAAACAGGGCTTGTTAATGGAGCATGTGTTTTAAAAACAACGGCATTGCAAATGACAGACAATGACACAGCATCTCCTACATTGAGATTTTTAACACTCCTTTTCTATGAAGAAGGCCGAGAATGTTTCCCCGTCTGTGCTGCTCTTTGACAAGTTACACGTTTTTTTTTTTTACACTTCTTTATCCATGATAAAAAAGGTGTCTTTTTTCTTAAGGTGTCATTCTGAAGGGTAACATTGGAAGGAATATTTTAAGTCTTAATTCAAAACGAGTAGAGAATTGGTAGTGTTTAAATCCTAAGAAGCCTTATTCACCAATTATGTCTATTTTGTAAATGGCTGTGCGACTTTTGTAAGTTGAAATTCAAATATTATTAAAAAAAAAAAATATATATATATATGTCTGTAAGACAATTTGTATTGACTTGATACTATTTGACTTTTTTATAGCAAGCTATATGCTAATTTATGCTAACCTCGCATGCCATTTTTTTCTTTTCTTTTTCAAAAGCATTTAAATAAATGAGTCGTAAATATGTTTTTCCCCTATTTTTCGAATGACTTTCAGGTGCGTCTGACTTGAACAACAGGACAACCTACCAATAATGAATGACACATTGCAAGTTCACAGCCTTCCTCAATAATTCCTCGATTAGATTCTCACGGGCCGGACAGCAGACGTGTCGAAACCTGTGTGTCTCTGGGATTCTAAACCTTTTCATGTCCTTATGGCATTTGCCATCTTGTAGTTCATGTGCAACATTTAAAAGCTGGCAAGATAACCTTTTGTTAACATGTTCCAAAAATGTCAAGGGTGCTTGTCATTATCTTCAGTGATCCTTGAAGCTATAGGATAAACAGATTCTTCTGCATGGAACTCAGATCCAGACGATAAGAAAACGGTACCACATTTTAATCATAATGTGCAAAAGAACTCCACTGTTTGTCATTGTTTGTTTTACAAAGTTTATCATTCATCATCATTTTTCTGCTGTACATCATACTGTAGGAGGACTTTTTATCAAACAAAAGCATAAATGAAAGTGTTAAATCTGACTTTTGTGTGTGTGTTTTTATTTAACCAATTGATGCAAGTGTAACTTATTTTACAACTCACAGAATACAATAAAGGTTATTTGGTGAGTGGCAGATTGGTTTGAATACTGCACCCGGAGGCCATGGGTTTTCCATCCCAGGCACTTTGAACTTTGTGCCCTTGAATAAGTCTCTTTGCATACATTGCTCCTTTAATAGAAACTAGTGAAAAGGTGGAAGAATACCAAATCATGTTTAATTAAGCCATCCCCTTTAAAAGCTGCTGCAAAGCAAAAATTAATCAATACTAAATAAATAG